>JAJIBD010002871.1:85000-233999 GCA_021461705.1 Cryptotis parvus
GAGGAGACACTATGTTAACAATTAAAACAATGAAATTACTGGATCTTACAAGTGGAAGATTTAAATTCATTTATATATAAACAACGTATCAGAAACTTTGGCTGGGAAAATTTTTTGTAATTGTCAATTGCCTGCCTATTAAATGAGAATAAACAATACAATACTGTTAGAGTTTGTTATGAGCATTTAATGAATTGCATGTATAAACACATAAATATATAAATGCTATATGAAGAACAGGTAAAATCAGTAGAAGTAATTTTTCTATTTCAGACCAGATTGGCACTCCCAATGTGAGTACAAATGCTCAGTCATTCAGTGGGGTGTAAATGCCTTGGGTGGCCCATGCTTGTACCACATATGAAGCGAGGAATGAAGAGTGGGCAGCTTGGGTGTTCCACTTACAAACTTTCTTCAAACTAAAGACCCAGATGTTTCCTAAAATACTCTCTCTTTTCCACTCCACATGCTTCTGTTTCACAACATTTGTGTCCTTTATATTTGAGATTGGGGCTTTATCCTGATAATGAGATTCAGTGATACCATTCATCACTCAATTTGGGGGAAATTGTTTTTTTTGCCCCAGGAATTGGATTGGGCAATTGGAAAAGAACTGCAGAAGATGAAAATATTGTCATGAGGATTATATTCAATAACTATAAGAAGTGAATAATAAATTACCAGACAGTTTAAATGCTGCAGCACAAATAAGAAAAGGTGATATGGTAGCAATCATGGGGGATATTTCACAAGAGCTAGGAGTTAATGCTCAGAAATCTCCTTCACAAAGAATAGACCAGTTCAGTTTCTGGCTAGCCTTACCACTTTGGAAAATTGCTTCAACTACTCTAACCTTCAGTGTGCCTACTCTTTCAAAGAGTCACTGAGAGAATGATCTAAAATGTTACATTTGCATGTGAGTATTTAGAAAAAAGGTCTGTAGCTTATTTTCTATTAAGTAGAGAGTGCAAGGTTTGCTGGTAAAATAATAGCTAAAAATGAGATTTGGGTGACAAAAGGAGGGAGCTTTGAGAAGCTTTCAACAGATTGCTTAGTGCAGAATAGTGGTTGATGTGCAGGTTTTAATACAGAAATCAGGCTTTTTGATTATTATAAAAATAATTTCTAACCCTATCATTAGCATATGTGATGGCTACTTTTATTTATAACTTGAAAGTGCTACATGTGTGCATATATTTAGAAAATATTCTGGATTGTCTCTTTAAGTCGAAGGCTATTTCTCATCAATGTGGACAACTATAATTTTTAAGAACAAAAGATACAGAAGAGCAAAATGCCCTCTCTTTTTATTTACTAGGCACCATATTTTCCTGGTTTCTGATATTGAATCTCTTGATACATGGACCTTATAGCTTCAAAATTTGTACCATTAGATCTCTTGGTTGTCAAGCATTTGAGCTTACTTTAACATTCCTGCTTCCTTTATTTTCCAGTTCAAAAAACGACATGTTATGGAATGTTTTGTCTCTATAATCAGATGATACAATTTACAATCAGTATTTACTGAGGAATTACAATATATACATGGTTACATAATATAACATCGATGTAAATAAGCATAACATCACGTACTTATGTATATAAATACATGACGGTGAGATGTTTTATTGAGAGTATGTTAGACATCGTAATTTCTGAGAGCATCAACTTTACTTTGATGGTCTGTGTTATGAGGAATAGAACTGGGAGGTGCAGTATGCTTGGCATAGAGGTTATCACAGAGCTCAGTATTGAAATGATAAAGGTTGGGATAAAATGATAAAACTTTAGCGGTAGAGGACAGTAGGCAGAATACATAGTAGAAAGGAAAGTGTCAAATATATTGGAAAAGGCAATGTAGTAAATAGGCAAAAGGAAAACAATACAACAGTTTTATTTAGGAAAATGATGTCTTTCACATAGGTAGAAAATTCGGTATCAAATATTGCTGAAACATGGTATTAAGACAGGGATGTGACTGGCAGTCGCTCATACAATTATGGTCATTGAATGCTTTGACCAAAATAGTTTGAGGAAATGCTTCCGAAAAAATTCTAGACTGGGTGGGAAATAAAAGAAGGAAAACATAGTGAAGACAGAAAATATGACCAAGGTGGTGTCTGAAAATGACATCATGAAAATTTAAGAAGTAAAGAGAATTGTACATTCAAACACTCTTAATTTTGGTTTATACTGATATTATTCTTATTTCATAAAACAATTGAACTATGAACTTTGTTTTAATTATTTGTAGTTCCTCATGTTAATCAGCAGGTCATAAAACAGTGAGTCCCTCATACAACTAGTAGCAATTTTTTATTTTGATTGTTCTATTTTGGGGTCCCTCCCAGCAAGTTTCAATAAACTGATCTGACAGTTTAATATAAGGGCCCAAGGATGTTGTTTTCCTTTGATCGTGTGGTACCTGGGCTATTCCTAAGGTTGTGGTGCTCTGGGTACCATGTATTACTAGAGATTGAACTAGAGTCATGCACCTTAATCCTTATACCATCTTTCTGGACACTCTATAGTTTTGTTATCTAGAATTGGTCTGAGCTTGAAGCATTAAACAGGTACAGATTAACTACATTTCCTAGAAGTTTGGGCTATAAAGGGAAGCAAACATTTGTGTTCACTCTAAATACCCTGTTGTATCTTATTTCAAAATACCAGGATTAAGAAGAAGTCAGTGGTGAATAGATTCATCTCAATGTGTTTAGTTTGAAAAAGTAATGGCAACTCGGTCATTCACTAGTTCACATTGCACTTGCCGCTTTGATTATGTTTGTTTAAATTGCTTAATATTGTTAATATAGTTTTCTTCGTTGTCCTCCACTTACCAATCTTTCTATCAAAATACTAGTGTGTTCAAATTACTAGTGCAGATTATACTGTGACTTGAATAAAACATGACCCCTAGTATAACTTCTCTATCCTCCCAATGATCATGTATCATGCTTCGCACAGTATTTCATTGTGCATCATGTTCTTAATGTGGCACACATAGAAAAACAATCAATAATACCTAAGAGATCCTATCTTCCCAGATCTTTAATTTAAATTAGACATACAAATTAAGTTATTTAGCAAAATGAGACACATAAATTCTGCAGAAATATCCGTGCCATAAAATGGAAGGCTGACATAATGTTCAAGACAGGAGAAGGATATCAACAAATTGCCATATGCGATCACTGATTAGACCTTGATATTTAAAAAAACAGAGGCTGAGAAGGACACCATTTAAACAAATGAGAATTTTTGTATATGTTTTTAAATGTGTGTGTTACACGACAGCATTATACCAATGTTAAATTGGTTGCATGTGATACTTGCCTTGTAATTATGAGGAGAATGCTTATATTTGTAGGAGCAAGATGTTAAAATTTTTATGTAAATTATTTTGCTTTTCTCCAACTTATTCTTAAATGCTTGAGGGTGAAAAATGGGCTGACAATGAAAGAGAAAATAAAACATTGAAATAGGCAAACTTTTACATTTAGAGCATCCATATACATCGATCTATAAGATATACAGATGTTCATAATATCATTTGCAACTTTTATGAGGATTAAACTTTTCTAATCAATTACTCTAAATAAAAGAATAATAAATACGTAAGGTACTCATGTGCTACTTACCATATTTAGAAATTTAATCAGCATACAGATGCTGATAATATTCATTGTCTATTAATGCTGTTTCAGTTTAACCACAGAATTTCCCATCCTTGTGGGTAAAAAGCAAATCACAGTCATTTTTGTCAGAACATTAGCGAAAAACGATTGCATAAATTTCAGACACAAATGTTTGCTAACATCAGATTATAAAAATACAAAGAGAAGAAGCTCATAAAATATGTAGACATTTGTTGCAGGACACCTAAAAGCCTAGGCCTCTGCATCTGCCCTGGATTGCCTCCTGCCAGTCACTTCATAGATGGGGGGGTAGTCTGAATGTGGCAGTCTTATCTGACCATGTATTCTGTACTGGCTGGTATAAATATTCTCTCATGCTACCACAAGCATCGTGGGACTAGCTAGATCTTACCAGCATATTTGCCTGGCCACGTTGGATCTCTAAGTAATTAGACCAGAGAGAAATGCTGTTTGCCTCCAAGCAAGCAAGCATGGATCCCTGATAACTCAAAGGCAACTAAAATACAAGACTACCGTGAAGTAGACGAGACTCTTGTGAAGACTTGGAGAAATATTTAACTGGCATTAGTATTAGTCTTTGGTACAGAGACATGCCATCTCAGAAACCCCCTTCTCTACCCTATAAAGGCAATTCCAGGCAGATCTTGGCTCAAGATATTGTGTGAGGTGCTGGGAAAAATTACCTGAGGATATTTGATCCTTCCTTCCAGGGGAAGTTACATTTGGCTTATGGCTTCTCCCAGCTCTACTAGGAGGCTTTTAATTAGCTTTGGGTCCTTGTAAACAGCCAGAAGGCCTCCTGAAATTGCTACATTTCTAAAGAGCTATTTTCCTGTTTTCATCTCTAGATAGCCCAGCCCTGAATGGGCTGGGCTGGGGAGTTTTCGTGGATTTCTAGCTATAAAATAAGCTGCAAGAAGAAAGAAGGCTCTCTTTTTTCCCCCTTTTGCCATATTGGCTTCCCTTGGTTTTTTTCTTCTCTGTCCTCTCCATTCTCTGTTGGGTCTCAACACGTGGTGGCAGCCATCTTGGCCTATACCTGGCTGGGGCCTAGCTGGGAACCCAGAGTCCGGAGGTTTTCCCTGCTCTTGGATTGTATATTGGAACCTGTGATAGTAAAGCCCTTTTTAAAACTGCATCGATTCCTGAGTCTTCATCCATTCCCCGCTAGCTTCGGAGGGAGAAGGGAACTCGCTTCCCGGCACTGTCAGGGACCCCAGTGGAGCTCCCCGACAGACATTATTTTGGGAAAATTATAATATCTGGTATACTTTCTTGTTTGTTTTGGGCCACAACAGACAATGCTCAGGGATTACTTTTGGCATTGTTTGGGGACTTAAGTGAGTATCCGTAATCTAACCCAAGATTGCCACTTGTAAGGAACGCACCTTATCTGTTGTACTATCATCCACTGTACTATCAGGCCTATTACTGACACACTTTTAGAGCCTACACCTAGAAGTACGTGGAGACCAGAAATATTAGTGGTAACATTGTTAAAATAGGGGATTATATACCAGTCAACCAGCTAAGGCATATCCCCAACACTCTGACATATATTTTTCAAGTCAGGCAACTATATTTTAGACTAGATTTCACAATAAATGACTTAAAAGAGAGAGAGAGACAGAAAGTAATCCACTCATACTTAAAAATTAAGCTATTGATGATTTATAACAAGGATGCTATGGAAATCACTTTTTCAAAGACAAGTATTAGGAGATCTTAGATTGAAATTAATGGAAGAGACAAAAATTCAAATCACCAGATTCAAACAAAAATTTCTTAAATAAATGTTATCATTTTAAGTCTGGAAGAAAATGTGGTTTTATTATATGGACTTACACCAATCTACAATAATATAAAATAAGACAGAACATTCTGTTGTCAGTAAATAATCTTTGAGTGTTTTTAAAAGGCTTAATAGTAGGAATCATAAATTCCAGTTTTTCTTTACTAGCAATGGAAAAATTATACAATTTTATTTTCAAGACTTTATAAACCATCATTTATAGCTTATCAAAGAATCTTGAATTGTGTTGAGTGGCTGGGGGGCTAGAACCAACCAATAGGATTTATATGAATACCAATTATCTCTCCTTAATCTACAATCAATGCTCTATAAAATAATAAAAATTAAAATATCCCTGTCCTTTCAAGAAGAAATATTTTGTGACTCATCCTTAGATGCTACCATATAAAACATAACATGGAATTAAGTATTTTTTATACTTGATTGGAAGTAAAAATAAAAGTATACACACTGACTATGGGTATGATTTTTTTATTTAGTCAATTTCTATAATATACCATAACTTTTAGAGAACATCATTTCCCCTCAATATTACCCCTTCCAAAGCCAACTCCAAATAGGATTTTAACCAGTAAATAAATATTAGATGAATAAAAGGTCATAATCCTTCATCAAACACAAGTTAATATCTTTGCATCTTAAGTGAATAAATAGCTTTGAATCTTATAAAATAAATTTCTTTGCCATTTTATTTTGATGGCAAAGAACTTGCTGTTAGTTTTATTGAGAAACCCTATATTGTAAAGCTCAATGTAAGATTCCAATGTGCATTGAGGAACACTGTATTTTACCCTCCTGTTAAGCGCCATCTCAAAGATGGAAACAATATATGTTGGAAGATGTAGCACTTGAAGTTTTGCTTAGTAAGACACTAACTAAAAAATTTAACTGATTCATATAGCATAAGGGTGAGTCTTTTTTTTATAATACATTTCTGCAACAAAAAATAATGTGGTCTACAATTAAAGGTACAGGACAGTAAAACTTCTGCAATTTATATGATCTTGTTAAAAATTCTCAAGAACACAAATTCAGTCTCCAAAATTTTATCCTACATTTTAGAATCTTATCAGATACTTATAATATTAAATTAAAATATTTTTGAACTGGTTCTACTTCCTTTTTCCATATTTTAGCTCTCAATACTTTTAAACAATTCACCACCTAACCATGTTGATTAGTGTGTGTCATTTCAGAAGCATTTACTATTTAATATATATCTCCTGAAAAATCCTAACATATTTTAATTTCATTTTGCCACTTGTATCAGTGCTTTTTTTTTGTCTACTGATACACATAGCCCAAATAGAATAAATTTTAGCGATACCTTGATAAATCTCCTGCTAAAAACGTTTTTCACTAAAGCTCAAAAGTTTCCCATTTAAGCCAGTAATCACACTTCTGCATACCTGATATATTTTCTCTCTTTGAATATTAGATGTTTCATTATAGATCTAGGTGTTTAAAATATTTTCTCTGTAGAATATGCTTTTTAAAGATGATTATGGTTTTATGTTCTAAAATCAAACCTGAAAGTTTATGTGAACACTTTTTCATATTTTATTCATACTAATATTAATAATCTACAAATAAATTTATATAGCAAATATAAAGCTTTACAGTAAGTGTAAACTCATTAATTAATGTATATTTCCTTTTTATAATTCTTTATTCCATGCATTATGGTTCTGTTTTATCTGTTGGGGTTGTCCCTGGTTGTTGATACTCAGGAGCTATTTCTCCCTTAGCACCTAGGAGTAACTTCTGGTGACCAAGTGCAGAGCTGGGTATTGAACCTCAGGTAAAGCAAGTGCCTTAGTTCTTAGGCTACCTCTTCAGTCCCTGTTATTCCATTTTAAACCAAAAGTTTCTTTCTTAAAGAGCTGAAAATGTCCTCCTCAATGTCCCCAAACATTGTCATGTCCACAAATGCATACTCTCTCTCTCTCTCTCTCTCTCTCTCTCTCTCTCTCTCTCTCTCTCTCTCTCTCTCTCTCTCGTTGCTAGAGAGGATCTCAATCTAATGCAGTCTTGGCGAGACCAACATAGCATTTCAGCTGCATATTAGGATCTTTATAACATTGCTATAGAAATCCCCAAAGTGTGTTTTGCATCTATGGAAATGAAGGGGCTCATCATTACACAATGGACTATGAAGAAAAATACAAGCCTTTTATTCTTATGCGTCCCTTTATAGTATTTGAAGTTATTGGAGCAGGGACTGCTTAGGGCAAGTGAGAACTAGGCCAAGTTTAGAACCATTCAGTTTTCTCATTTTCCTTTTATGTTCACTTATATATCACTTTCAGTAATAAAATCTTTATTCTTTGTTTTGGTACTCAGATTCATAAAGTGACTATAAAAATCCATATGGCAATTTATTTATCTTCATCATTGATAGACTTAGAAATACATTAGGTTTAAACAACAATATTTCAACTATATAAATATTATATAAAATAATATATTTTATTAATATTATTGACATAATATTCTATGATGTATTTAGAATACTTATTGCATTTTTAATAATGCAGTTAGAATATGTACAGCAATGGAAATGCAGATATATTGAAACTCAATAGCTATAAATCACTATAGAAATAATAGAGAAAGCATTATTCAGAACAATTTTTCTCATAAATTACAAACAATATTTTCTATTATTCCACCACAAATATATACATATTTATATATTAGATTCTAGTTTTAGCTCAAAAAAATAAAATCTAGAAATTAAACACCCCATTCCTAAATGTAGAAGAGGAGTAGGTTGACTAAATAATGAATAACCAGCAGTTTTTCATAGACTTTTGAGAGAACTGGAGAAAACTGACACATAGAAATCTTGGAAAATAAACAAATGTCATCACACTAAAAACTGCTTACCTGATTAGAAGCAAATGAAACTGCTAAGAACATGCAAATGGTTATTTGAAGGAATTTCTGCAGGATTATCATTGACTAGTATCAGAGTTAAAATTACTGGATATGGTCTGGGTGAGAGTACCAAACATTTTCATAAGGAACTATTGTATTCTCTATAAAGAAAGTCTAAAGAAATCACTCATGACTTCAGGAGCACTGACTGGGAAATGGAAATGTCCCTGAACAATGGCCAGAACATTTCCCCATGGAAATCCCTACTCTCCAGAGGAAAATACTTTTTCTTCCCATTATTCATCTGGAGAAAGATGATTTCCCCATCTCTGTGTCACCCAGTTTCCCAATCTCACTTAAAGGAAAAGAAATGCAGAAATAAAAGCAGTTAAACAAGTCCCTACTAAAATGTATAAGATTTAGTGTTTTATTATAGAAAACTCATCTTAGCATGGTACATCTCAGTACAGAACTCTGCTCTTATATGTGTGAGGTCCTGAGCATGTTTCCCAATACCACAAATACACACACACACACACAAACACACACACACACACAAACACACACCAATAGAACACTGGTCTTCCCTGCACCTTACTATAATATCAATAGCATTTATAATAGGTATTAATTGAAATTATTAATAACAGAGATTAACAGCGGTATAAAGTAAACAAAGAATAATTTGTTTCAAGATCACTTGATCACTTGACATCCCATTATTCTTCGATTTGCTCAAGCGGGCGCCAGTAATATTTTCATTTGACCCTATCACGTGCCAGTGTAGCCCAATGGCATCTGGTTGCTTCAGGAATAAAAAAGAGCCTCAAACCGTTCATTCAGGGTCTTGACAAAGTCTGATCATCTTGTAGGTGAGCGGTCACGTGATCTTTTGATATCCCCTTGGGATCCAGTTGGTAATGGCTCTAGTCCAGCAGTCATCTCCAAATTGCATTACTTGTCAGCCCATCTGATTTTCGATGCCTTAGCAAATGAAACAGCATCCCTGACTCTGGAACAGCAATGGAGGTCTGAGCTCCAGATTCCCTTCTTTTGCTTGAGTGAGGCATGATATTCCAAGCATAGCTCTTTCGATTCCTCTTTGGGAGACGCGAATAGCATTCTCATCCTGCTTTCATAGGGTCCAGGATTCTGAGGCGTAAGTTAATGCAGGGAGAATGGTGGAGTTGAAGAGATGTGCCCAGAGCCAGAGGTTCTTTGTCTTTTTAGCTATTTCTTCTATGCTTTTGAAGGCATTCCATGCCACTCTCTTCCTCCTGCACAGCTCAGGTTTTAGGTCATTCAACATGTTGACTTCTCTACCTAGGTACACATAACTGCTGCATTCAGAGATGTTTGTTCCATTGAGAATGAATGGGGCCTCTGGAACTGTCTCATTCTTCATGAACATAGTTTTGCTGAGATTCAGCTGTATAGCTATCTTTCCACATTCTCGGTCAAAGTCAGCCAGCATTTGTGCCGCTTGGCTAATGTTTGGTGTTATTAGAATGAGGTCATCAGCGAAGTGGAGGTGATTTAGTTGCCGACCTTCTATCTTCACTCCCATTCCTTCCCATTCTAAATGTTGCATGACGTTCTCAAGGGTGGCGCTGAAAAGTTTTTTCAAGATGCAGTTCTTAAATAAATTTTAATAAAACAAGAAGAAAAATTAAACGAAACAAGTTAGAAGTCTCTGGCCTCCAGAAGCTATAGACAATTATAGTCACACTAACATAAACTTTCTACTGAAGATATTTGACTCTGTTACTACCAACCAGTAAATCATGTCTAGCTTGCAACAAAAAAAATTGCAAAACATCCTAAAAGGCAAAGACTGTACACTAAGCCACAAATATACAACTCATTGTATCACAGATCTTAGACAGACCATATTAAATAAATATGGGTAACAGATTACAAAACTTTAAATGTTAAAATTCAGTTATATGCATGCATGGAGGCGCCTGGGAGGCATGACGGGTTCTAGCCCTGACCTGCCACCCCAGCAAAGCCTCACGACAAGCCAGACGACCCCCCTACTTCATGGGGCCTACCATTTTCCACATCCGGACTTTCCTCTCGTCACAACTCCACCCAGAAGACCAGATTATCACAGCCTGGATCATCGACACCCACCCTGCAGCAGTTTTTTTTTTTTTCAATCCGCCCAGGTATGCTGAACCAGAGATTCTCAGACATGGGACAGAGCTGCTACTTGCTCTCCCTGTGCCCAGCCACTCATGAGGCACTCGGGAGGCATGGCGGGTTCTAGCCCTGGCCTGCCACCCCAGCAGAGCCTCACAACAAGCCAGACGATGCCCCCTACTCCATGGGGGCTGCCATATTCCATATCCGGTCTTCCCTCTCATCACAACTCCACCCAGAAGACCAGACTATCACAGCCCAGATCATCGACACCCAACCTGCAGCAGTTTTTTTTTCAATACAGCCCAGGTATGCTGAACCAGAGACTCTCAGACATGGGGCAGAGCTGCTACTTGCTCTCCTTGTGCCCAGCCACTCATGAGGCGCCTGGGATTCATGGCGGGTTCTAGCCCTGGCCTGCCACCCCAGCAGAGCCTCACAACAAGCCAGACAACCCCACCTATTCCATGGGAGCCGTCATTTTCCACATCCGGACATCCCTCTCTTCACAACTCTACCCAGCAATTCAAACTATCACAGCCTGGATCATCGACACCCACCCTGCAGCCGTTTTTTTTTTTTTTTTCAATCCGGCCCAGGTATGCTGAACCAGAGACTCTCAGAAAGGGACAGAGCTGCTACATGCTCTCCCTGTGCCCAGCCACTCATGAGGCACCCGGGAGGCATGGTGGGTTCTAGCCCTGGCCTGCCACCCCAGCAGAGCCTCACAACAAGCCAGACGACCCCCCCCTTACTCCATGGGGGCTGCCATTTTCCACATCTGGACTTCCCTCTCATCACAACTCTACCCAGCAGACTAGACTATCACAGCCCGGCTTGCACAGCAACTAGTGGCTGCGCAGAAACTAGTTAATCAATAAATGCTTTATTTCGAGGTGACTACATGAGCATGCTATGTGCACGGCAGCCTGACAAGCTGCTCGTGTTGTATTTGATATGCCAAATACCAGTAACATTTATATTAGGTCATTCCTATGACCTAATATAATGGTTTGAGGCTCTATATGTTCCTGGAGCAAGCGAATGCCTTTGGGTTCTACTAGCATGAGACAGGATATATGGAGATATTACTGGTGCCCGCTCTAGCAAATAGATGATGAATGGGAAGATAGTGATAGTGATGGTGATGGATTGGTGTTAAAGAGACTTGTAAATCAAAAAAAGGAAACATAGGTCAAAATCAGTAATAGTAATAGAAATGAAAAGTGTCATTTAAAGACCAATTATAAGACCTCTTGATCCATGTTTTGACTCTCCTTGGATATTGGTCTCATGCTATTTTTTTCATATCCCGCAAATAAATGCAGTCATTCTATATCTGTCCTTTTCTCTCTGGCTAATTTCATTCAGTATGTTCCTCTCCATGTCCATTCATTTATAGAAAAATTTGATAACTTCATTTTTCCTAACTGCTGTGTTGTATTCCATTGCGTAAATGTACCACTGTTTCTTTATCCTGTCATCTATTCTCGGACACTCTGGTTCTTTCTAGATTCTGGCTAATGTGAATAGTACTGCTATGAACATATAAGTGTAGATCATTTTCCACTTTGTGAAAAGTCCTTATCTTTATCTTCCCTGCATTCCCTGTGACACAAAGACCCAAATTTGCATAAGAATGCCAAAAAAGCGATACTTACTTAATCCTATACAAAGTTCCTCCCCATATGGAGAGTTTCTTTTATTTTCTCTTCTATTTTCTAATAAACTTATCTACTTTCAAAAAAAAGTAAATTAAAGTATGAAGAGTAGGTATGCTACATATTGCTACCTGGTCATTTATTTTATAGTCACAGCTGATAAGGCGAGAAAATTTATAGTACTATATGCATATTTTTATACATTTAAACATGTATCAATTTGCCTTTTTCAGCTGAGCATAAGTTTGTGTGTGTGTGTGTGGTGTATGTCTGTGATTAGTTTTTTTCAAAAATTCTTTATTTTGAAATAATATTCTTTCTCAATTGAATTTTCATTATTCTTTGTGCATGGGAAGTTTATTGTACTTAGTTCAACTTTCCAGATCTGTGTGGACCTACAGCATTCAGTTGAATATCCTGAAACCCATCCTCAAATACATTATCTTTTAATCTTTGATAAAGGAGCAAAAAGTATGAAATGGAGCAAGGAAAGCCTCTTCAACAAGTGGTGCTAAAAAAACTGGGCAGCTACATGTAAAAAAATGAATTTGGACCTGTGTCTAACACCATGCACAAAAAAAATCAGATCTATTTAAAGATCTCAATATCAGACTCGAATCCATAAAAAGTACATCAAAGAAAATATAGGAAAAATCCTTCATGACATTGAAACTAAAGACATCTTCAAAGATGAAACCTGACTAACAAAACAATAGGAAGCAAAGATAAACATATTGGACTACATGAAACTAATAAGCTTCTTGACCTCAAAAGAAACAGAGACAAAGACACAAAAACAGTACACAGAATGGGAAAGAATATTCACCCAATACCAATCTGATAAAGGGTAAATATCCAAGATATATCAGGCACTGGTAGAACTTTACAAGAAAAAAACAGTCAACCCTATCAAAAAATGGGGAGAGGAAGGGAACAGAAACTTCATTAATAAAGAAATTTGAATGGCCAAAAGGCATATGAAAATAAATTGCTCATCATCATTAATTGTCACTTGATCACTTGATTACTTGATCACTTGAATCCCGTTATTCATCGATTTGCTCGAGCAGGTGCCAGTAACATTTCCATTGGACCCTATCACATGCCAATGTAGCCCAATGGCATCTAATTGATTCAGGAATATGAAGAGCCTCAAACCGTTCCTCAGGGTCTTGACAAGGAAGTCTGACCATCTTGTAGGTGGGCGGCCACGTGATCTTTTGACATCCTGTGGGATCCAGTCGGTAATGGCTCTAGTCCAGCAGTCATCTCCAAATCGTATTACATGTCCAGCCCATCTGATTTTCGATGCCTTGGCAAACGAGACAGCGTCCCTGATTCTAGATTAGCGATGGAGGTTGGAACTCCGGATTCCTTCTCTCAGTGAGTGAGGCATGATATTCCAAGCATAGCTCTTTCGATTCCTCTCTGGGGAGACCTGAATAGCATTCTCATCCTGCTCTCGTAGGGCCCAGGTCTCTGAGGCATATGTTAATGCAGGGAGAACAGTAGAGTTAAAGAGATGTGCCCGAGCTAGAGGTTCTTTGTCCTTTTAGCTATTTCTTCAATGCCTTTAATTGTCAGAGAGATGCAAATCAAAACAAGAATGAGATATCACCTCACCCACAGAGACTGGTAGATATCCTAAAGAGAAAGAACAACAAGTGTTGCCTTGGGTGTGGGGAGAAAGGGACTCTCATCCATTGTTGGTGGTAATTTCAACTCGTACAGTTTTTTTTGGAAAACAATTTGGAAGTTCACCAAAGACTAGAAATTGAGCTCCCGTTTACCCAGAAATAACACTTCTGGGAATATACCCTGTGAGACCAAAAATACTATCTACATTTCTATGTTCATAGCAGCACTATTCACATTAGCCAGAATCTGGAAACAATCAGAGTGCCCAAGAACAGATGACTGGATAAAGAAACTGTGGTACATCTACACAATGGAATACTACACCGCTGTTAGGAAAAATGAAGTCATGAGATTTTTCTATAAATGGATAGACATTGAGAGGTACATGCTGAGTGAAATTAGCCAGAGGGAAAAGGACAGATATAGAATGAGTGCATTTATTTGCAGGACTTAAAAAAAATT
Organism: Cryptotis parvus; assembly: GCA_021461705.1. Classification (NCBI taxonomy): domain Eukaryota; kingdom Metazoa; phylum Chordata; class Mammalia; order Eulipotyphla; family Soricidae; genus Cryptotis; species Cryptotis parvus. Next base: position 99,259 of record JAJIBD010002871.1, read on the forward strand.
GCTTGAGACCAATAAACCAGAAAATACAAACATGGATCAGGAGAGCTTGTCAGTGGGTAGAACCTAGTGTAAATGTGTGGGAATCAGAGGTTAGGTAATACAGAGAAAGGAACAGTGTACTAATAATTATGGTAAATAAAAATCAGAGTAGAACTGAGCATTGAAAATAGGCAAAAGGATATACATAACAACCTCTAATAGTATATACTGCAAGCCACAATTTGTAGCAGCACTATTCACATTAGCCTGAATCTGCAAACAACCAGAGTGCCCGAGAACAGATGACTGGATAAAGAAACAGTGGTATATTGTCAGGGAATGCCACCAGGGTCCAGGACAGTGCCAGGAAGCAAGTTCCCTTTTACCTTGAAGCGGGGGCTGGGGGGAATGGATGAAAACTCAGGAATCCAATGCAGTTTTAAAATGCTTTACTTATCACAGGTTCAGGCATACAAATCAGCAATAGGAAAACCCTGTGCTTAGGATTACCAGCTAGAACACCAGTCACGTATAGGCCAAGATGGCAGCCACCACGTGTTAAGGCCCTGTAAAAAGGAGACAAACCAAGACACCCAAGAAAAGTGCAAGCCCAGTCTAGTTTTATACCTCTACAACTCAGACTTCCCACTATTATGGGAAGCAGGGACGGTCAAATGCCCTCAGGTAATTTCTCCCAGCACCTCACCTAGGCCCTTTTATATGCTAATGTTTTGAGCTAAGATCTGCCTGGAAATGCCTTTATAGGGTAGAGAAGGGGTTTCTGAGATGGCATGCCTCTGTACCAAAGACTATACTAATGCCAGTTAAATATTTCTCCAAGCCTTCACAAGAATCTCGTCTACTTCACAGCAGTTTTGTATTTTAGTTGCCTTTGAGTTATCAGGGAGCCATGCTTGCTTGCTTGGAGGCAAACAGTATTTCTCTCTGGCCTAATTACTTAAGAGATCCAACATGGCCAGGCAAATATGCTGGTGAAATCTAGCTGCTAGCTCCATGATGATTGTGGTATCATGAGATAATATTTATACCAGCCAGTACAGAATACATGGTCAGATAAATTGCCAATTTAAACTACCCCCTATCTACGAAGTGACCTACAGGAGTCAATCCAGGGCAGATGCAGAGGCTTTTAGGCTTTTAGGTGTCCTGCAACAGTACATCTACGCAATGGAATACTACACAGTTGTTAGAAAAAATGAAGTTATCAAATTTTTCTATAAATGGATGGACATAGAGAGGAACATACTGAGTGAAATTACCAGAGGGAAAAGGACAAATATAGAATGACTGCATTTATTTCCGGGATATAAAAAAAATATCACGAGACCAATATCCAAGGAGAGATAAAACATGGATCAGGAGGTCTTGTCAGTGGGTAGAACCTAGTGCAAATGTGTGGGAATCAGAGGTTAGGTAATACAGAGAAGAGAACAGTGTACTAATAATAATTATGGTAAATGATAATACCACTGTAGAACTGAGCATTAAAAGTAGGCAAAAGGATATACATGACAACCTCTAATAGTCTGTACTGCAAGCCACAATGCGTAAGAGAAGGAAGATAGAGAGAGAGAAGTGAAAATTGTCTGTCATAGACTCAGGCTGAGGGAGAGGGAAATTAGGGGACATTGTTGGTGGGAAATGGGCACTGGTGGAGGATGGGTGCTAGAGCACTGTATTGCTGAAACCCCAATATGAACACTTTTGTAACTGTATATGTCATGATGGTAAAATACTTTTTTTTAAAAAAGAAAAGGGTTTTCCTGCAGACTGTTTTAAATGGAAAATGGGATTTGAGCAAATGTTACAGAGGATGCAATGGTCTACAGATCCTTGCCGGGCCATTTGTTTTAGGTATTTCCCATCATCCAGACTCCCAGTGAGGCTAAGCTCTGGAGCAGAATGTTATATAATGGACAATTGTTAACTCCCTCTTTATCAGAAAAAGCATAGGAATTTGCAGGAAGTCCAAAATGTATGACAGACACCCCCAAAATAGGACATCTCAGAGCAGTTGGTGAGGGTAAACTAAGGCTTCCTCTTTCATTCCCCCTTCTCAGAGATGAAGCTCTGACTGCAATCAGGAAATGGAGCATTGCGTCTATCTGGCTTCTCCTTGCTGACAGATTTTAACTTCTACGTCTCTTTTCTAAATTAAAATGAACTAGCAATCCTTGGCAAAATGACTAGCTAGAAATAGGTTATAAAATATACAGATTGGTATAATTTCCATATTCAGAATGTTTCAATGTCAGAAAATAAGAAAATGCAAACAGACTTTAAAAAAACCATTACAGTTGAGAGTATGTCAAAACATTACAAAAGAAAGAATTTCAAATGGTTATAGTTAAAAAAAGTGTATAGTGTGTGAGCACATATACTATACATATATACAGACTTGTATATATACACACATATATATACACACATACATATATATACACACATTCAAAACTTTATATGTAGTGTGTTTTTCCACATCCGGACTTCCCCCTCGTCAGAACTCCACCCAGCAGACCAGCCTATCACAGCCCGTCTCGCGTGGCCACTTGCAGCCGCGTGGCTCATCAATAAATGCTGGATTTTGAGATGACTACAAGAGTATGCTACCCGACGCGGCAGAGCCTGGCAAGCTACCTGTGTCGTATTTGATATGCCAGATACCAGTAACAATTATAGACCTCATTCCCATGACCTGATGGAATGGTTTGAGGCTCTTTATGTTCCTGGAGCAAGCTGGTGTCCTTGGGCTCTAGTTGCATGAGACAGGTCATATGGAGATGTTACTGGTGCCTGCTCAAGCAAATTGATGATGAACGGGAAGACAGTGATACAGTGATACAGTGATATGTAGTGTGTATGCACATGAATATATATATACATAATATTATTGGATTATAATCTGCAATTTCAATAAAATCTGAGTCAATACTGATATAACTAAATGGTTTAATGAACAGACAAATAAGGAATAGTGATAAACATTTCATCCATAAAGAACTTTTTCGAAAAGACTATAAAGAGAAATATACAAGAAGACCCCTGTAGTGGAAAAATGGAGAACACTACTTTTATCAAAGTGACCAAAATCAACACTAATACTGACAAATGAAGTTGACAGTATATATCCTTGATATGACAAAAGAAAGGCTATTGTCTCACTATGAATTTATGACTTTTGTACTACATATATGTGAACTCCTCCTAATCAAGAGGAAAATAATCAGGCAAATTTGATGTCGGATAACTAATGTAGCCCATATCTTCATTCAAATATGCTAAGGCCATAAAATGCAAAGTCAGAAAATGACACAATTATGAGGAGTTTTCAGTGCATCTGTAACAGATTTTTACATTAATAAAAAGCTAAATTTGAAAACCAGCAATAAAAGTAGCCAAAATCTGGAATCAATCCAAGTGCACAATAGCAGATGACTAGATAAAGAAATTGTGGTACCATATACAATATAATAGTACTGAACCATAGAAAAGATAAAGTCATGCTGCTACATGGATCTGGAGAGTATAATGCTGAGGGAAGTTAGACAGAGGGAGAGAGACAGACACAGAATGAGCTCTTTCATATGTAGGACATAGGAAACATAATAGGCAAATAACAAATGTCCCAAAACAACATATATGAAAGTAGAGGGTAGAATGTGGGTAAGGGGAGCCAAAGGAATAGGAGAGGAGAGAGAACACCCCAACATTGGTGAAGGGAAGAGGATGATTAAGATGGAGGAGAAGGGAATGTTGGAAAGGTAGTAAAGCATTATACATGAAATCCTATTAGTAAAAGTTCTATAAACCACAAAAACACATTTAAAAGTGACTGTCTTATTGAAGAGGCTTTCCTTCCTCCATTTTGGACTCTTTGCACCTTTATCAAAGATTAAATGATCATGTATTTGAGGTTGGGTGTCAGGATACTCAATTCCATTCCATAGGTCCAGAGGTCTGTTTTTATTCCAATACTGTGCTGTTTTAATTATTACTGCCTTGTAGTACAGTTTGAAGTTGGGAAAGGTGATGCCTCCCATCTTCTTTTTCCCGAGGATTGCTTTAGCTATCCTTGGGGGGTTTATTGTTTCATACAAATTTCAGGAGTGTTTGGTCAATTTCTTTGAAGAATGTCATGGGTATCCTTATAGGGACTGCATTGAATCTGTACAGAGCTCTAGGGAGTATTACCAGACTAGAAATTGAATTCCCATTTGACCCAGCCATACCACTCCTGGGAATCTACTCTGGGAAGCCAAAAATGCATAACAGAAACACCATCCCAACTTTTATGTTCATAGCAGCATTATTCACAATAGCCAGAATCTGGAAACAACCAGAGTGCCCGAAAATCGATGAGTGGATAAAGAAGCTTTGGTACATCTACACAATGGAATAGTATGCGGCTGTTAGGAAAAATGAAGTTATAAAATTTGGCTATAAATGGATGGACATGGAGAAGATTATGTTGAGTGAAATTAGCCAGAAGGAGAGAGACAGATACAGAATAACTGCATTTATTTGCATGACATAAATATATATGTACATACTATGATACCAATATCCAAGGTCAAGTGAAACATGTATCAGGAGGTCTTGTCAAAGGTGGAAATTATCACAAACGTGTGGGAGTCAGAGGCTAGGTAAGACAGAAAATGGAACAGTGTGCTAACAATTGTCGAGGATACTAATACCAACCTAGAACTGAGCATTAAATAGAGGCAAAAAGATACACATGACAACCCTTTAATGTATGTTCTGTAATCCATAGTCTGGAAGGGAAAGAAAAGAGAAAGAGAGAGAAAGGGAAAGAAATAAAGAACCTGCCATGGAGGAGGGCTGGCTGGTGGGGGGAGAGAACTGGGGACGTTGGTGGTGTGAAATGAACACTGGTGGAGGCATGGGTTCTGGAACACTGTATGACCAAAACCCAAATATGAAGTTTTAAATTGTATATCTTTGAAATTGTAAAAAAAAAAAAAAAAAAAAAACCTTAAAAAAAAAGAACCTGCCATAGAGGCAGATTAAGGGAGGAGGGAGGGAATCGGGGACATTGGTGGTGGGAAATGGGCACTGGTGGAGAGATGGGTGCTGGAACACTGTATGACCAAAACCCAAACATGAACATCTCTGTAATCGTATATCTCACGGTGGTATAATAAAATATTAATAAAATTTTAAAAAAACACACAAAAATAAATAAAATAAAAGTGACTGTCTTAGAGGCAAGCTGTTGGATGGGAGGCAAACTGGGACACTGATGGGGAGAAGTGATTAATGGAGAAGAGATTGGTGTTGGAGCACTTTATGCCTGAAAACCAATCACTAACTGTTTTAGAATTCTTAGTGACTGAGAAAAACAAGAGACAAAGCACTAAATCTGAATAAAACACAGGCATAATTAAAGTCTTGTTTTCTAAGGAATGTCAAGTAATGGAAGATATTAATGATAGGAATAATGAGTTTACAGTATACAGAAATGCTTTTCCATTCTGGTGTAAATAAAAAAGTTAAAAAATAAATTTGGATCACAGAGATATAAGCCCCCTCAACGTAAACATACTTGCTGCTCTCTTTCCTGTGGGGTGGATTGGGGAAGAGAGAGCCCCTAAGCATTAAGCTATTAGGTACTTGAGGCAAAAGCTGCAAAAGCAGCATCCATGTAAATGGTAATTATCCAATGAGTAGTTCCTTGACTGGGTTCAGTGGTCATGCTCATGCTGTGCATTTTTAAGACTAAAGACTGCTCATTATTAGTGGCTGTCATTTTTAAAACCTCTTCTTAGGTGGCAGGCACCACAGGAGGAGCTAGACATTTAGAAATTCTAAAAAAGATTGCTAAACAGATATTGTTTTGACCTTTATTTTTGTTCACAATCCACAGAAAGTAATGCTTTCCCTGAAGCTGATGACACCATAAGTGTTAGGATCTATTATTGATGCAGTAGAAAAAAATTTGTACGCTTGACCAATCAAGCTGAACAAGTTGCATGACCCACAATGAACGCTGAATGGTATCCCAGCAGTAGCTCTGAGTTGGAGTGGTAAATCTCTCTACAGCTCTGAATTTTTAATTCATGTCTTAAATATGTTTATTATTCATAAATTTATATAAAGAAAAGTCTAAATGTAAAACTACTTTTTTTCATGCAAAAAATATTATCCACAAATTGGCTGGAAGCACCTGTCAAAAAAGGAGCAAAGTGTTTTAAATAAGAAGACTTTGCCCAATCATGAAATGTGATTTCTAAATGTGATTCAATAAATTAAATTAAATTTTAAAAGAAGGACTTTGATTTTTAGTTATGAATCAAGAAGTAGCCATACTAAGATAACCATAAAAATATGCTGGACAATTTACCCAATGATGTTGATAATAAATTTGTAGAGCTAAGACTGCAAAGAAAACTAACCTAATATCCAAAACTGAAGGAACCTTTAGTAGAAGAAAATATTGTATCAATGCTTAAATGGAGAATATAAGTATTGATAAAGAAGGAAGGCAGAAACCCCCTTTCCCAACCAGGGCAGGCCTACTCATGGAAGGTTACCAATTTAGGGCCCGAGTGTCCTTTTCATCTTGAAGTAATCTTTTTGTTATCTACAAAAGGCCCAGAACAAATTCCTGTTAGAAGTTATGAGACCCCTGCCCAGAACCTGTTATCTGGCCTGAATTGCCTGGATTGCATTCCTGCACATACACATAGCCGTGGCTGACCCATGATCCCACGCAGGTGTCTAGCCGCACCAAATATAGAAAGAAGTATTAAGAATGATCTGATTGGTGGGGGATGGTTACTTGATACAAAGTGATTGGCTGCCTGCCAATCACTTTGATGTAATATTTTAAATCTATTGGATGGTTATGCATAGGCTTTTCTGTAGCGGCGGAACTATCTCCTAAAATATCCTCCCTGGAAGGGCTCGGGGCTCTTAGCCACTGACCGCTTGGGGTCAAGCTATGAGCCCGGGTATACTCGCCTATTAATAAAACCCTTGCTTTTGCATAGGACCTGGTCTCTCAGAGTTCTCCTTGATAGGTGCGGCGTTCGAAGCTCCCAGTCAGTCACCATCAGGTGGCCAACTCTTTCAATAAAATCTTTATACTATCTTGATACAATCTTATATGAAGAATAAAAGATTTCAGATTGATGAACAATAATACAAGAAAAATGTATAGGCAACTTCTTAGGCTGTACACAGGCTAATATGATTAATTAGAACCAAAGACCCAACAAATAGCAACTTCTATTTGCCTGTCAACTTTTTTTATTGATATAAAGAATGTTGCGAATTAGTGATTCAAACTTTGATTCAAAGGCAAATAACTGGGAGAGCTCCCTGGAATATACAAGACCTTTTACTTAAACAAAGCAACACCTGAGTGAAGCTTGAAGTCAGGACCAGAGCTGAAAACAAACTCTGAAAGACCTTACCTCGGAGGGGGTCAATAGCCGCAAAAAGGCTGGGAGCACATTTAATTAAATATCTGCAATTTAAAAGACTGTTGACTGGTTAGAACAAAATAATGACAGTGATTATGAGGTTTTAGCATATGAAGAAGCATAAACGATTACAGGAGTGAGAAGGGAGGGAAAGCAAATGGATAACACTATCATAAGTTGTAGACATTTGCCATGAAGTGCATTATCTAATATAATGCTAGGGTTATTAAGACTGCACATTTCATAATAGCCCCACAAATATAAAACAGAAAAGTACAGCTAATAACCTAACAGGGGAAATAAAGTGAAATTTTAAAAAAGCATTTAACTCTTTTTGAAGCCAGGTAAAAGGAAACAAACAACAGATAAATAAAATATGGAAGAGAGAATAGATGCTCATATTAGCATATCAATAGTGACACTAAATACAAACACTAAGCCCTCCAATTAAAGGCACAGAGTTTCAGACTAGAAAAAAGTAAAGACCAAATCATATGCTGCAATATGAGATATACTATTGACTTTCTGGTTTAGGTTTTGTCTGCTAGGTAATCAGGATATTCTGGAAAAACTGGAAAATCGTACCCTTTTGGGTCTGGAGCAGGGCAAACACAATGAGATAACACCCCTAATTGCAAAGAGACAAATACTCAGAGTGCTGAGATGAAATCTGTATACCAGAAACAAACTTCCAGAGGCATAAACTGTAGGAATTCTCGTCTGAGCCATAATTAATGCCTGGAGTCTGATTATGTACTGGTATAGAGCAAAAAACCCCAGTAGGCTGCAGTTCTAGGAGAAGACACAATTTTTCATTTTGTTTTCTCCAGAAACCCCATCATCTTCTCACAGTGAAGAACAAGCCTCCCGCCCCAGGGTTCTGACAGGGAAGAGAGGGAAGAGACACTGAAACACTTAAGAGCTTCCTTCTTCAGGAAGGAAACTTCCACTAGGAACGGAATAGAACAGAGGATAAAAGCTATGCCATTTGAGAAAGTCCTTTGAAGGTCCTATCTGGGACACAGAGGCCTGCAAAAAAAAAAGATGTAATAAGAAAAGAATAAAGCGATTTTCTTTACCTCTAGAACCTCAAGCAACAGTGTTAAGCAAATGATAAAGCTCAACCACTAAGGAGCTGTCAGACAGGTGTTCTCCGAGGAGGAGGCAAGGGAATTTTCCAAAAATAACAGAACAAAATAAAAGCCAAGAGAACGCAGGAATCCCTAATATCCATAACTGTTGTGATTCAGGGGTGTCCTCAACAGATACTGGGGTTCAGTGTAATCCTCTGAGCATTCAGGGCAATGACCACTGCCCAGCCCCCATGATAGACAAAGGATCACAGGTTAGTTAGTAATCAATGGCCCTTTAATTCAAGTCAACTCTGCTAGTTATAGAGGCATTCTGAAGTATTGGCGATTATACAGAGGTGATAGAACTTCAATTCTAAAACAATAAGCAGGTGTAAAAGCCCCTTCAGGGGACAATCTAGGGTGGAATCTTGCCCTGGGGCTATAGACCTGCCCAGGACAAAGGCAGAAGTCCAGAAAAGGGACTTTTGTCTTTTCCTTTCCTTAGCTGGTAAGCAATCATATTACGTTTACTTCTTAATAACATTTCTAGTCATTTTGTATAAACACAGTAAGAGATGTAGTCTTTTATCTACAACCTGGATTTAAGTTAAAATGGCTTCTCTGGACTCATGGTAAAGGGTGGCTTTTCCTGGGGACATCTCACTATATATTCCAGATGAATATCCTCAGGCCAGGTCAGTTTTTCCTAATGCCAACAGGGTTCTAATCAGCCGATTATCTTTGGGTCATGAGAGAGTTTGTTCCATGACAGTGCTCTTAACTTCTTATACTTCTTATGGCATTTAGTCTGTCCATGTTGAGTCCAGGATAGCTTATGGCTTGCCTTGGGTTCACCCAAGTCCCATGGTAGGACTTTTTGGATGTAAGGAACTAAGACCAATCTAAGAGCAACTGAAACTTAAATCAGGATATATGATAGATGCCCAGGAGTAAATATTTCAGAGTTAATTAACTCCTATATTACAAATGCATCTTAACTGTCTTCCTATGTGTACACAAAAAGGATATTGCTCTAACATAAGGATATATAAAGGACATAAAGGAAAAAGTAAAGCAATATTTCACTTACAATACAAACCCCAAGGTTACCAGAAGGCTAATTCTGCAAATCATTGTGTCTAGTAGGAGACTCCTGAGTTAGAAGGCGGACACTTGAAGAGGTGACAGAGGGCTGTGACCAAAAAGTAGAGAATAAGGCCACATTAGCACTAAAATGGGTGCATTTCAAACAACCTAAGCTCTCTGTGGCAGGGGAAATGACAACTTCAATGTTAAACCTGAAATACTTATTACTGTAATCCAACACATAATGACCCTGAACATTAAACACAGCCATATTCCTAGTAAAATTAACATAAATTCTCAGATTCAGGTCTATTTACTTCAGTTTCTGTTGTCTTATACAGCATGTCAGCTTTCAACAAAGAATCCACAACTACTTTCAAAAGGCAAGTTAAAATAAATTCTGCAAAAGAGAGAAAAATTCACCAAATGGTTCTCATATGAAGCAGATGTTGGAATTATAAAATAATTATCAGTCATTTAAATAATTATTATTGATATATTTAAACTTCTAATGGCTCAAGTTTATAGAAATCAAAAAACAATAGGTATGACAGCATAAATAACAAGTGGAATTAGAAAAGCTAAAAATGAAACAAGAAGAAATGCTAGAAGTAAAAAAACATAACATGCTAAAACATGAATTTGATAGACATCAAAAACTACATGACTAAGGAAAGAGTCAGTACAACAAAAGACAAAATGAGAGAAATACATCAAACTAAAATGGAAGAAGTCAAAATGAAAAAAAAAGAGAACATGGAAACTGAGAAAAAATTGTCAAAAACTATAGCAGCACAAATTTGATATAAAAAAGGGGGAAAAGCAAACAGAACAGGAAAAAGAATTGAAGCAATAATGGGGATGAAATTTTTTCTCAACTTAGAATTCACAGATTTAGTCAACTGAGAGGTAGCTAAGCAATGTACACTCAAATCCCACCAATCCCAAAGGAATAAAACCTTCACTATCTACCACATACACACTGATATTACAAGTGTTGAAATTAAGAAGAATCTAGATATAAATATGAAGTTACATTAAATGAGAGAAAGCAAGTGATGATCACCGGGAATAAAGAAGCATTTCACATGTCATAAACATCCAGAGGATATATGGGAAAGATATTTGTTTTAAAACCTGGGGCTAGAGCAATAGTATAGTGTACTAGATGCTTCCATTGCATGCTGCCAACCTGGGTTCAATTGTTGGCACTTCATATGGGTCCCCTTAGCCAGCCAGGAGTGATACCTGAGTGCAGAGCCAGGTGTGATCCAAAACCAAAACAAACCAACAACAACAAAAATAAAGGCTCAATTTCATGAAGCAAAAATTAAAGAACTAGATTAAGTACAGCTATTTTCCTATTGTCACTTATCACTTGTCTTCCAGTTGTTCATCGATTTGCTCAAGCGGGCGCCAGTAACATCTACATTCGTTGGGAATGAGGTCCATTATTGTTACTGTTTTTGGCATATTGAATACACACAGGTAGCTTGCCAGGCTCTGTTGTGACTCTGGGTTCATCCCAGTGGGCCCACTGGGAAGATACCAGCTGAAAATGAACTTATTAATTATGCAATATGGAAACAAATGGTCTCTGCTGGCCTCTATGACTCTCAAGTAGGTCTAAAGACCCAAGAGAGTATACATGTGTGTGAACCTTCTTGCACGTGTGCACACACAAACAGATACAAAACAAATAAAAAGGAACTTTATTAAAAAAAAATCTGACGGCATGTGTTTGTGGGGTAGGAGGTGTTTGTTCTTGGTATTCCTTTCTAAACCACTGTTCAGAGAGGCTGTCCTTACTCCAATACCATGACTAAGCTGTACCGATCACTATAGCTTTATGGTATAGGTTCAAGTTCGGTAAAGAGACACCTCCCAGTTTCTTACTTTTCAGTGTGATTTTGGCAATTTCGGGTCTTTTATGATTCCATATAAACTGTCCTTGAAGAAACTCATTTGAATTTGGGTAAGGACTGCATTGAATTGAATAGTAATTTAGGTACTATGGTCATTTTGACAGTATTAATTCTTCCATTCCAAAAGCATAAAAATATTTTTTCATTTGCTAAGGTGGTCTATTTCTTTCTTGTTTTGGAGTTTTCATGACATAGATTTCACACTTCTTTGGTTCAGTTGTTTCCTAAATGATGTTTTATAACACTATTCCGAGTGTGTGTGCATGTGTGTCTTTTTTGATCACACCCCGCGATGCTCAAAGGTTTCTCCTTGGCAGTGCTCAAGGGATCATATGGGATGCTGGAGATCAAACTAGGTCGGCTGTGTGCAAGTCAAACACCCTACTCAGTATTACTGCTGCAGCCCTTGGGACAGACTCAATGATCTCTTTCTCCTGTCATTATTATTTGTACATAAGAACACAACCAATTTTGGTGCAGTTACTTTTTTTTTTTATTTTGCTTTTTGTGTCATACCCAGAGATGCTCAGGGGCTTCTCTTGGCTTTGCACTCAGGAATCACTCCTGGCGGTGCTCAGGGGACCATATGGGGTGATGCATGGGATCGAACCCAGGTCAGCTGCATGCTAGACAAATACCCTACCATTGTACTACTGCTCCAGAATTTTATCTTTTAAAACATGAGTTTAAAAACCAAAAATGGTACTGGAACAGGACATCCACATGCAAAAGTAGTGAATCTACACTCATACCTAATATTTAGAAAAAGTGACTCAGAATGGATCACATGAAATGTAAAACATGAAAGCAGTAAAACTTCTAGAGATAAAATGAAGAAAATCTAGATGACTTTGGCTGTGGTGATAAAAAAAAATTGAACATAATGAAGGCATGATCCACACTTTTCTCAAAAGAACTATTTTTTAAATACTGGATTTTTAAATTTTTATATTTTTTACTAGTAAAAATATAGTATTCAAAACTCAACTCTCACATATTATTTTCTAACATAAAACTAATATTCACTTAGGTTAAAAAAGACACTTTAGGGGGCCAGAGCGATAGTCCAGTGGGTAGGGCATTTGCCTTGCAGAGTTTGATCCCCGGCATCCCATATGGTCCCCTGAGCACTGCCAGGAGTAATTCCTGAGTGCAGAGCCAAGAGAAACCCCCGAGCATTGCCGGGTGTGACCCAAAAAAGCAAAAAAAAAGACACTTTATACATGATTGTGTACATGTGTGAGTAGGTGTCACAACTTCCACAACATATTAAAAAGTAACCTGGTAAGGAAATGACATATGATCAAACCTGAACTAGAGATTTTGTCTTTAGAACAACTGAGTTTACATGAGAGGGGAGAACCTGATAGGGATCTTCTGTTACTGGTAGAGGGAAGTGAAGGAAGTGGGCTCTTTGATTTTGGGTGTGGTACTGAAGAAAGCATGCATAAAAGTATTAGTAGTACTATAAATCCTAGTACCTTAAGAAAATAATTTTTAAAAAATGGTCTACAGAAGGGCCCGCCCAGAACTGCAACCAGCTGGGAAACAACAAGAGACACAGGACTGAGCTGCTGCCGGCTTGGCCTGTGCTGGCCTGATGAGGGGTCCTGGAAGGGGGGCAGGGCCGGGCTCCCCCTGCCTCTCGGTCAGACCCCAAGAGTCCCGAAAAGCTCATGCATCACAACTGCAGTCACTTTCAAGGTCCAGACTTCACAGTTCAGCAGAGCCACACCCAATGGAACAGTACAGGTATGCAGAGCTGGGTGATTGAATCCACCAGGCTCCCTGGGGAGCTGAAGCTGGGTGCCCTCCCCAACTCAACATTCTCTGGCATTTTCCTATTTCCTATTAATACTGGTATTTTACACATACTCTTGACAGTAATTGATACTAAATAAGTGGTATCAAGAATGAAGAATACTTGAACACAACCAACATCCTAGAACTAACTCTCAGCTATGTAAAACCACACTGATCAGTGTAAAAATGTACACTGCTTTCAAATTCATTTGTTTCCGCATTGTGCTCTGTAAAACACTTCTCTGCACTTCACAGGACTAAGCATACAGGTTTTTGCTTTCTGATTACAATAGTTTTCATTTTTGTTTATAATTAAATGAAAAAAAAACAAATTTGTAAACTTAAATATCATTTTCAATAACACATACACACATAGATTTTATTAAAATAACTTTTAGCAATTGTAAGGAAAAGCTATAAATTAGTAAATATAGATAGATGTAGATGTTCTAGAGACTAAAATGTTTAATGACTGACAGCTTGTAAACTGTAAAATCAAGTTCAGAACCTCCAGTGATCCTTCTCTGACAAGTAGGAGGTTTCATTTTATGATTCAATTCAATTTTACTGTAATTACAATATGATTTTATTAGGGGGAGTCCACATTACATTTCCATCTTACAATTCAATTAGCAGTGAAGGGTGAAAGAATTGTATAAAAGCCATGAAGACTGGTTTGGGAGACTGGTTTGCTAGTTAAGCCAGGCATGGCTGAGGACTCCCAGCGGATGACCTTTCTTGAGTAGAGTTCAGTTTGCTTAAGGAAGAATCTTCAGAAGTCCTAGCTGAAGAATGTTTTGAACCATAGGTTTGGTGTCCACAAAATACTATACTTTTAAGGGATCACATCTATAGTTTGTTACTAGAGAAGTTTCTCTGATTATGCAGAACACTCAAAACCACAAGGAGGAGCCAGAACATTCTCTCCTGAGTGTGAGTCAGTTCTAGATGGTGCTTCTGCAACTGCTTTTTACCACTGATGATTGTTCTTCTCTTCCTTTGGCAGAGGGAGAGCAAGAGGATACAGTCTGCGTGGTTCTGGCTTAAAGAAATAAAATGTCTCAGCTAGAGACAATTTGATCCCTCAAATACATACTCCATTTTAGACATGATATTGGGACACTTCATTAATTCAGGCAAGGCCACTCAAGTCAAGTTTTTGTCAGTTCTTCCCTCCCCACACATGCTGTGCGACTCTCAGTCAACAAGAAGTTACTTTTGACTGAAATAACTCCTCTCTTTGATCAGTGGGTGGCACTCTGTCAGTTACCCCTACCTTTTCATGAGCTGGGAAACCATATTCTTTTCTCAACAGCACCTGCCTACTCATTTAGCTGATGTTCTTACATTGCCGACACACATAATATTTCAATCTGTTTGAGTCATTACAATATGTGTCCATGTAACACAAGCCTACACTCAATTATTCTCTTTCATACCACATCTGCACAAGATAAGAAAGTTCCAACCATCCTCCTTTGGCATGGGCAGGGGCTTCCAAACTGTGCACTCTCAGGCCCTATATATGGATGAACTATAATTATAACTATACCTTATAGTTATACTGTTTTAGAAAGAAAAAATATGCCAATGGTCTCTGCTTTGCTCAAGTCATCAGTATTGACTTATTACTGTTGTTTTTCTCCAGAAAATCTGTATACATATGTAACTAGACTTTGTCATTATTGTTTAGTTTGTGTTGTATTGTCATCACTCAACATTAAAACCAATTTTGAGTGGAGAATTAATCTCACATTATAGATCAAATTAAAAATATTGCATTATATATAAATAAATATATATGTACATACATATAGCTAAAACATATGACTTTCTTTGTAGAAGGAAGAAATACATATTAAGTTTGAATATTATACCTTAAGTGGTAAAAACTAGCAATTAATCCCAAACTAATTGGAAAAAATTAAGCAATTAAATGACAGTAAAAACCAATAAAGTAGAATTAGGAAATAAAAATGTAAAAAACTCGCTTCTTGGAAATTTTAAGGCCAATAACAGAAAAAAATAATTAAATGATATGTTAAAATCATTTTTTTTGATTTTAATATATAAGTAAAAATGAAGCTAACACTTCTGCTTAGGGAAATGTACTGAAAATATATTCAGGTGACTTCCGTTTCACAGAAGAAACAAATTGATTTAAATTAACCCAATATAATAGCCTAAATATCACCAAACCTTTCTCTATAATATAGATAAAAACAGCATGGATATCCCAGTGCTAATTGAAGAAGAATTTTGAAAACAGGGATTGTCGAGAAAGCATATTTTTTGTCTACTTAATATTGGCTTGAGATAACTACATTGGAAATAAACATGCCCATATATGCTCAACCTATCTAGTGTGCCTTGAGGACATTCTACTTTGGTATTGCACATTACATTTGTGAATTTTGAGTTATCACATGACCTCCCAGAGGTACTCAGATTGTTACATTTAAGATTAATGAGGCATTGGATAGCCATTAAGAAGACATTTAAGAATATGCATTTAATTAAAATGAATTATGCATATGAGTTAATACCATTCAACCTTTTTAATCTAGAGAGATAAATCATGGCTATTTCACTCCTGAGAAGGGTCCTAACATTGGCAAATTGAATATTGATGTTATAATGCCCAAATAATTAATGCTGGTCAGATTCATCCTTAATGGCTGTATCCTGAGACTGTGATTATTAGATAAAATAAAATATTTCGTTTTTAGTGTGTACGCACTTGCACATGAAATCAGTTACAAACTGTAGCTCTATGATACATAGACAACTGAACACAGTCTATGTGTCAGAGAACATAGAAGATTACAACACAGAACTCTAAGCAAAGGATAATATCAATGCTCAAGAAAATACTGACTTGTCATAGCCTTAATCCATTCATCAGCATTAACAACTGTGTGACTGTTTCCTTTAAACACCAACATTATTCATATGCAACACAGTTAACATCTATTGACTTGGCAATGCTCACAGTGGCACATATTTTTTTTCAACAAAAGGGAATTTTCTGCCAATATTTTAATTCAAACTTTAATTCAAGTTAACATTCGAATAGTATCGTGAGCCTGAATATCCAGATGAACAGAGATTTTCTTTTTTGCAATCTCATAATGAGCCTGAAAGATGAGTTACCTATGTGTTCATAAAGTTTTATTGAATGAAGAGGAGAAAGGTGGATAATAAAGATCTAAGAGCTAACTTTACAAAATATAAAAATGTTTTAAATACTTGGAGTCATTCATAAAACCCAAACAGCAATCATATTAGTTGGACTCTAATATCAGTCTTCTTTCAGAAACAAAAGGTCACAGAAATCAAAAATGATAAAGCATTATTTCAAGTTCTAGTAATTTGACTTGCATGTCTGCTCAAGGTTTTGCTGCACTGGTTTACAAAACCTAAGTGAGACTCTATCTCTTTTATTGGCTTCTCAAACATACTCCATGTATTTTGTAATTTTATATTACCTATAGGAAATCCACTTAAGAGTGACATACTTTTGTTCTCTAGACATTTCTAAGAAACTCTAATTACATAATGGCACTTTTTTTAGCCTCAGTAAGAAAATATAATTAAGCATCTTGATCTATTGTTCGAGATGACAGACTTGATATGTACCCACACATTTAGTATCAGCCATACTATTAACTCAAGTAAAAAGAAATAAAGCTTTCTAAAATAAGTATTTATAGTATCATATTTCCTTCATTTAAAGCATCAGATTTCCTTCATTTAATTATTAAATAAAAATAATATTTAAATGAAAATTTACTTTTAGAAATGAAACAGTTACCCAGAAGAAAGTAGTGAAATGATGACTAATGTGATTAGTTTCCTAAAAACATTCATTTGTTTTTCATTAACAGCTATCACAACTTCAGCCATCTGACTACAAGCATAACAATAACCTTAAAAGCTTCTATCACATGGTTTATGCTGTACTTTCACCTAGAGCTTCACAGCAGTTTAATCAATAAAGCAGCACAAGCTGTGAACAATTATCATAAAACACCTTAAGAATGATCCACAATTAAGAGGTAGAGAGAAAAAAAGTTCAATTTAGATAAACCAATCTGCTATTCAGTTTGATAAAGTTCAGCTGAAGTGACTGACACTCACATGGCATCTATCAGTTGTAAGATCTGTAATCTTGAATCAAAAGTAATTCTTCAGCTTGTATAAGTTTCTAGTTGTATGCAAGGGCCTATTATTTATAATTTTGCAACCACTACCTGATAGATCACTTACCTCAGTCAGTGCATAGCGGCAGAGACAAGAAAAAGTGAAGGGAAATAGGAGAAGCTTATGGGGTGCACTCCTGGGTGGACCCTACCAGCTTCTGTTAAGGTGATGGTAGAGCCTTACACTCTTGGAGACTAAGCAGTGTTTTAAATTGTCTTGGGCAAGAAAAGGGAACCGAGACTCGTGGAACTGTATGCTTGATCTGAGGAGTCCTGATATCTGGGGTGGGATGGGGGCGGGGAGATCGCGAGAGGAAGCATAGAGAGCAGTGGTAGCTTCCTGGTGCCAGGTGGGCCATGTGCCCGGCTTCTGTACTGGGGCAAGGTGATCTCTGGTTCCAGGAATGTTGCTGTCTAATCAGCCCACTCACATTTGGTCCTGGTCACTATTTTCTCCAAGCAAACCTCACACAATCCTATTTCATTGTACAATGATACAGCAGAAGCGGAAGGATGGAGTGCCAGGCAAACTTGCTAATTTATCGATCAGTTTAAATATCACACACTGAAAAGTGATCCAAACAAAACAGATTGGGATGGCTTGTGATGGGAGACGCAGCGGAAAAAAGGAAGCTCACCAGCCAGGCTCTCTCCCTCTTTCTCTTTGCACATTCCCCTGATACATACTGCAGAATCAGATAGGGCTCCTATGACTGAAGGCAGAATCAGGTAGGGATTTTATGCCCAGATGAGTCAAACAGCAGGGTCAGGCTCTTACCTGCAAGAGTTATGCAAGACAGCAGAAATCTCATCACTCTCGTGGCAGTTGCCAGAGACTAAGACAAGCGGGCATTGGGAACCTCTGGGACACAGTCCTGGAGAGATTCAGCAACAGGTATGGGAACAGGGCTCTCACCCACACCTGTGACTGACTCTCTCCTCCCCACCTCAAAAAGCCACCTGCGGCAGCCCATCTCCATCACTATGACCCATTTTGACGGGAGGGCGGGGGGGGGTCAGAAAGGCTGGAGGCTCAGAAAAGCAGGAAGGCCAGGAAATCACTGGAATATAGTCTTAAAGAAGCCCAGTGACAAGATTTTAGAGTAGAAAAGAGTATACCGCTGAGAGAATGGCATAGTATAAGACCAGACCATTCTACTCTGGAGGCCAGCAGATAGTGAGAGATGAGACTTAGGAAGTGGCATACTAGACAATGAGTCCAGGGACAAGGTGAGTGAAGTTGAACATTGGTAACAGTGATGGACATGGTCTCCCACAGGTGGCTGTGTGAGGTGGGGAGGAGAGAGATGGTCACTTTCTCCCCATCTGCCTCTGTCACTCGAGGAACTGCTGGGAAGGTTTGACCTTACGCAGGTCTTTGCTTCTCTGAAGAAGAATTTCAGTTGGAGATGAACAGTGATGTAAAAATAGATTTTTGGGGAGACTTTTTGAAAGGGAAGGAGGAAGAAAAGTGTGAGCAGGGCGAGTGATAGCCCGCGGGCGTCCCATATGGTCCCCGAGCACCGCCGAGTAACCTGAGTGCAGAGTCAGAGAAACCCTGAGCATCACCGGGGACCCAAAGCAAAAAAAAGAAAAAGTGTGAGCAAGTGTCATTGACACCGCTGGGGTCCCCAAGAGTACCGGGAAGCAAGCTCCCTTCTACCTCCGAAGCCAGCAGGGAATGGATGAAAACTGAGGAATCTGATGCAGTTTTAAAAGGGATTTACTATCACAGGTTCTGATATACAATCCAAGAGCAGAAAAAACCTCCAGACTCTGGGTTCCCAGCTAGGCCCCAGCCAGGTGTAGGCCAAGATGGCTGCCACCACATGTTGAGGCCCAACAGAGAATGGAGAGGATGGAGAAGCAAAACACCAAGGGAAGCCGAAATGGCAAAAAGGGCTTCTTTCTTCTTGCAGCTTATTTTATAGATAGAAATCCACCCAAACTTCCCAGCCTGGCCCATTCTGGGCTGGGCTATCCAGAGATGAAAACAGGAAAATAGCTCTATAGAAATGTAGCAACTTCAGGAGGCCTTCTGGCTGTTTACAAGATCCCAGAGCTGATTCAAAGCCTCCCTAGCAGAGGTGGGAGGAGCTGTAAGCTAAATGTATCTGGAAGCTAAAAATGCCCTCTGGTAATTTCTCCCAGCACCTCACCTAGGCCCTTTTAGATGCTAATGTCTTGAGCCAAGATCTGCCTGGAAATGTCTTTATAAGGTAGAGAAGGGGGTTTCTGAGATGGCATGCCTCTGTACCAAAGACTATACTAATTCCAGTTAAGTATTTCTCCAAGCCTTCACAAGAGTCTCGTCTACTTCACTGTAGTTTTGTATTTTAGTTGCCTTTGAGTTATCAGGGAGCCATGCTTGCTTGCTTGGAGGCAAACAGCATTTCTCTATGGTCTAATTACTTAGAGATCCAAGGTGGCCAGGAAAATATGCTGGAAAGATCTAGCTAGTCCCACATTGATTGTGGTAGCATGAGAGAATATTTAGACCAGCCAATACAGAATAAATGGTCAGATAAACTGTCACTTTTAAACTACCCCCTATCTACAAAGTGACCTGCAAGAGGCAATCCAGAGCAGATGCAGAGGCTCTTAGGTGTCCTGTAACAAGCGAGGGAACACACATCTTAAGAGGGGAGATACTGGGTGCAAACATGTGCTTGGGTGCCACATGTGCTCTGCCACGCGGGCGCAAGCAGCACGTGGACTCAGGCAGCATCTGTTGGTGCTTTTTGTTAAAGGTGGCTTTTATAGTTCATATGGCATTCGAGTTAGATGGTTTTACTATTTCCTAGGAGTCTGATAGCCATTGGGACCCTTTCTTTTGTGTCTGCCTATATCAATAGTAGAGGCCAGCATACTAGGGAAAGAACAGAAACCATCTACTCAAACTGTATGGTATATCTTAAGCTTCTGAGGGTTTTTTTTTTTTTTTGCTTTTTTTGGGTTGCACCTAGCGATGCTAAGGGGTTACTCCTGGCTCTTTGCTCAGTTATTACTCCTGGTAGTATTCAGGGAATTGTATGGGATGCTGGGATAGAACCCGGTCACAGCATGCAAGGCAAATGCCCTAACTGCTGTACTATCACTTCGCCACAAGCTTCTGAGTTTTATATGCAGACCTTCCATACAGTTCTCAGGAACCCACTATTGCAGGAAAATATTGCAGTTTTTGCATTAACAACATTGCACTCTACAAAGAGTTATCTACTTTAATTTGAACAGGGAGCTTGAAATCTATTTTAAAAATATAATACTTATTTAACAAATGAAAATTGAGAAGCACACACAATTTACTTAACAATAAAGATAAAGTTCACCTATAATTTGCTAAAGAGTAGTAATTACAGGAAGATAAACATACTCATCACTCTTTGAGGACTTGTTAGCCATACTCTGTTCTATGCTAACTGAGTGAGTTAGTGAGAAGAAAGAAAATTGTGGAGAGCCATCATACAGTCTAGTTCAGACAAAGGGACTAACTGGTATAAAATATCTACACTTTAACATACTTACCATTCATTTGCAAATAGTTTGGCCATAAGGGAAATAGAAAAGTAATGGTGTATGAGTATAACAAGATTTTAACTTATCTGGCAAATAATTTAAGTTTATAAGTTGCAATTTAGAAACAATTCTCTAGATCCAGTAACAAGTTATATCACTTCACTTGATCACTTGAGATCCATTTCATCGATTTCTTCGAGCGGGTGCCAGTAACATTTCCATTTGACCCGATCACGTGCCAGTGTATCCCAATGGCATCTGGTTGTTTCAGGAATATGAAGACCCACAAACTTTGTCAGGGTCTTGACAAAGAAGTCTGACTATATTGTAGGTGGGCAGCCATGTGATCTTTTGACATCCCATGGGATCTAGTGGGTAATAGCTCTAGTCCAATGGTTGTCTCCCCAATCACATTACATGTCCAGCCCATCTGATTTTCAATGACCTTGGCAAATGACACAGCGTCCCAGACCCTGGAACAGTGACAGAGGTCGAAACACCAGATTCCTTCTCTCACTTGAGTGAGGCATGGTATTCCAATCATAGCTCTTTCGATTCCTCTTTGGGAGACCCAAATAGTGTTCTCATCCTGCTTCCATAGGGCCCAGGTCCCTGAGGCGTATGTTAATGCAGGGAGAACAGTGGAGTAGAAGAGACGTGCCCAGAGCCAGAGGTTCTTTGTACTTTCAGCTATATTTTCAATGCTCTTGAATGCATTCCATGCCGATCTCTTCCTCCTGCGCAGCTCAGGTTTCAGGTCGTTCATCATGTTGACTTCTTGACCTAGGTACACATAACTGCTGCATTCAGAGATGTCTGTTCTGTTGAGAGTGAACAGGGCCTCTGGAACTAGTTCATTTTTCATGAACACATTTTGTTGAGATTCAGCTGTAGACCTATCTTTCCACATTCTCGGTCAATGTCAGCCACCATTTGTGCCTCTTGGCTAATGCTTGGTGTTATTAGAATGACGTCATCAGCAAAGCAGAGGTGGTGTAGTTGCCGACCATCTATCTTCACTCCCATTCCTTCCCATTCTAATTGTCTCATGATGTTCTCGAGGGTGGCACTGAAGAGTTTCGGTGAAATGCTATCACCCTGCTGAACCTCTCTTTGGACATTAATGATCACTTCCTTGTAGAATGGTGAGATCCTGGTGGTGAATCCATAATACAGCTCACAAAGGATCTTGATGTATTGGGTTTAAATTCCCTGTTTGGCTAGTGCTTCGATGACCGTTTTGGTCTCTACAGAATCAAAGGCTTTCTTTAAGTCAATAAACATAAGACAGAGTGGCATCTTGAACTCCCTACGAAACTCAATGAGCTTTGATACCGTGACAATATGGTCAATTGTGCTGAGTCCTTTTCAGAAGTCAGCTTGCTTGCATGGTTGTCCTTCATCTAGTGTTCTGCCAATCGTGTTCAGGATGACTCGTGTGAACAGCTTGTAGATGACGGACAACAGGCAGATGGGACCATAGTTGCCAATGTCGTGAATGTCTCCCTTCTTGAACAGTAGAACTGTCCTGCTGGTTTTCCATTGGGAGGGCACCTTGCATTCTGACAGGTATCGTGTGAAGAGCCGAGCCAGTGTATGGATGAGTACTGAAGGCAGATTCTTCAGGTGTTTGAGTCTGACTTTGTCTGGGTTTGGTGCTGTTCCCTTCTTCTCCGACTAAATGACATGTCGGATTTCAGTTGGGAGAATGTTGGGAATATCATATCCATCCTGCGGAATTTGGTATGTGGGCAGGTGGACGTGGCAACAAGTGATAAAAGACGGAATATTGGAAAATATTATACTTCTAAGTAATAAGGCACTGACGATTTCAGTTACCTGTGATATAGGCAAGCAGAAGTTATTTGAAAGGTCTACTAAGAAGTTAACACAGTTATACAGATGGCTCTGCATACTAATCTTCAAGGTTCTAGTTCTTTAATTTTTGTTTTTTACGTGTGTTCCAGGCATGGGGTGGTAGGTAACTTATTATTTTTTAATATATGCTTACACCATTACTTTGCTGTCAATACTGTTTCTCTGATCTCATAGTTCCTTAGTTACTGCTTGTATTGCAAGGATAATTAATGTGTTTTTTTTAACATTTTAAAAAGGAAATGGGTGTTTGCTGTAGAAGGAGGTACCCAGAGAACAGATGTCATTGCATATCAATGTTATGGATACCTGGTGGAAAATGAACGCACCTAGTTGAAATGATACATCCAGCTACATATTTTGAAGTGTATTTGAAACTGGAAGCTTGAAAAGAAAATCCCTTACCCCTTAAGCCGCTGAGGTCAAGGATCTATGGAATGCCATTTAAAGAATCCTCAATTAAGAAGTATACCTGAATGTATACCAGTGTATAAAGCAGTATGGAGACAATGGATGCTAATTTACTTTGTTCTACAAACAACAGACGATTGTTCCTGCTTTGTGTATACTTATATCTCTCATGGTTCTGCAGAATTTGTTAGTAAAAGCAATAACAATTTTACAAGTTTAAGACCTCTTTTGAAGGGAGAGAGTTGCAATCAGAAATAGTGCTCAGAGTTCCTGGGTACTCCTCCAGGAGATGCATGGCCAATATAGTAGAGGATTCAATGACATGTTGCTAGTTTATTTACACCCAGGGATCACCCAGGCTGCCCCTCTGGGGAAAGGACATCCATAGAAAAAAGAAATTCTTTATTTTTTTTTGCTTTTTGAGTAAGACCCAAGAATACTCAGGGGTTACTCCTGTCTCTGACTCAGGAGTTTCTCCTTGCAGTGTTCCGGGGTTGTTGGAGATAGAACCCAGGGTTAGCCATGTAAAGCAAATGCCCTACCCACTGTAGCTGTACTATTAGCTCTGGCCCCCAACAAAGGAATTCTTAGGGGAGAGAAAGGAAGACATATAGTGCCAGGGGATCCAACCAGGGTTAGATCATGACACATGCTTGCTAGGCATGTGTCTTTTTTCCTGCAAATCTCTCTCCAGTCTACAAAGCAAAGACAATGTCTGCATTGTCTCTCCAGTCACAGGACCCCTCTTATAAGTTGATGTATTACTCTAGTTCATAGTTTCAAGAATGCAGGGTCTCCTGGTCAAACGAAAAGATAAATTTATGGTTTAAAAGGTGTAAATTTCTGCCACTCAAAACACATATTTTTTTTTTTCTTTTTGGGTCACACCGGCGATGCTCAGGGGTTACTCCTGTCTCTTTGTTCAGGAATTACTCCTGGTGGTGCTTGAGGGACCATATGGGATGGCAGGGATCGAACCTGGGTAGGCTGCGTGCAAGCAAATGGCAAATACCCAACCCACTGTGCTATAGCTGGGGAGAGAAAGGGAGTGGGGGGGCGGGGCGGCAAAAACATCTTATTTCTTGGAAGAGACTGAAGGTTTGCTGAGGTTCCTTTTAAAAGGTGTTTATGTATGCAAATGAAGAGGTCTCTGGAATCTCACTCTGGTTTGGGAAAACATTGTCACCTTATTTTTTTACAAAAAAAGAAAGCAGTATTTAAATCTGCATTTCAGTACTACTTTATTTTCTCTTCCATGACAATCTCCTAAAACTAGTTTCCCATGTATCCCATTTCCCACTTCCAATATCTTCTTCTTTGCTCTAAAGTTCTCTAAACTAGTGCCTGAATCCACATGGACAAGTTACTTACTGATCTGTCCAATGTACATTTACCTGGTGGAAACTTCAGGTAATGTTATTCTGAAACTTCTTTTTGATTTAGCGTCTCATCAAACTGCATGATGTTTACTTGATTATTTCCTAGCCTAGAAGAACCCAGAGCAGTAAAGAATGATTTCCTTTGCCCTTTGACACTATTCAATACAGTAAACATAATGTCTCCATTCAAAGGAAAAATGAAAAATTTTTCTTGTAGCTCTTTAAGCAAAAGGCTAAGTGATTGAAGTTTCATTAACTCAGACTACCTTAATTGTGACTCAGATATACTGCAAGCAATTTCACATAGCCAATTCACAGAATTCTTCTCAGTTTTCAAGACAAGGGTAAATTATGCAAACCTGGAGGTCACACTGCCTGCTGAGACATGAGTAACAGAGCACTTTGTGATTGACCCAGTACTTTCATATATTCGCCCAGAAACCATGAAACTAAAAGGTAATTTTTTAGCTTACTAGTAGGGTAAAGTTCTCAAATCCTTCAAAATTCTAGATGGTATATTTACTGGCATAATAGAAGATGCATCTCAACTAATTTATGAAAACATTTTCATTATGGTTTTGGTTTTCAGGTATAATCATACTTCTTCTGCCACCTGTCCCTTGAGGTGTTGCAGGTATGACTGTGGTGCCTGGCTGCATTGGCAGGTGGCAGACAGGAGACAGGCTTGTCTACATCCGGGGCTCTGCCCCATGGGCCCTGGATAGTTGATGGTCTGACACAGAAAAGGAGTAGGCCCCTAGGATGAACTCAGCACCACAGAAGAGCCTGGGAAGCTACCTGTGGTGTATTCGATATGCCAAAAACAGCAACAATATTGAATCTCATTCCCAATGAATGGAGATATTACTGGTGCCCACTTGAGCAAATCCATGAACAATGGGAAGATAAGTGAAATGACAAGTGATAACCATACTTCAATTTTTGGGGTGGGGGATAGGAATATAAGCATGAAAATGAATTTTCCTGTGCTGATGGATTCTTGATAATTGTATGAAATATATGCATATGAAAATCAGAAGATTCAAAGTTATTTTATTGTACAGAAAAAGTAGATAGTTCCAGGTCCCTCCCCAGATGTCCAGGCCTCTGTTTTACCCGTGAAAAGCATCACCCATCCATCCTGTCCCTGACGCCTTCCGACAATGTAAATGACTTCACTGTCCTGTCCCACATCGTCTACCTGCCTCCCATGAATGATGGCCAGGTTCTGTCCCTGCACTTCTCTCTCTCTCTCTGTCTCTCTCTCTGTCTCTCTCTGTCTCTGTCTCTGTCTGTCTGTCTGTCTCTCTCTCTCCCTCCCATGGACACCTTCCTAGTTTTCAGGACAGCCTCATGCATTTAGTTAGACTCCTGTGTTCAGTACCTTCCTGGAGCTGGACATCCTAGTCCTCCCTGTTCCTGAGCTTTCCTGGACCCTGCCTGTATGTCCTGGTTTGGTTCTGAGTGGCTCACCTATACTGGGCCCCCTGTCTGGACATGTTGCCATACCTGATCTGAGGAGAGGGTCCAGACAGCAAGCTGGAGCTGGGGGGCTTCCTTGAATCTGCTGCCCAATCCTACCTCCAGCCATACCATTCTGCATTTTGATTAGCTAACTGTTCCAGGGATGGAGACTTAAAGTGAACTGGCACTGTACACATTAGCTTCTACTGTATCAGGAGGGCCACTTCAATGATATCCTGTAATTAACTCCTGGTGGCATAAAGAGTGGAGGGGAATGAAAATCAGAATGAGACACTTGTAAGTGAGGGGACAGCAGAGAGTGCTGGAGCAACACCTTGCTGCTGAATACCAAAGTTTGATCCCTGGCACTGCATGATCCCTGAGAGCACTACAAGAATGACCCTTGTGAAAGAGAAAGCCTCAGTTTTCCCTTGCCAACAAGAGAGGAACCCATGGTTTCCCCCCACCAGCAGTTTCATTTCTCCCCATCAACCTACCACCCCTCATCCTAAGACCCTCTCTTTAACATTCCTGGAGTTCCACAGGACTATAATATTTTGCCCCAGAACTAGGAGTCACAAGACTAAGACAATGAACCATTGCCTGAGACAGATGCCCAGGAAGACTAAAGTCTCCCTGCATTCTCTGTAATACCTGATTGATAACAATGCAAAGGGCCTTTAAAAAGGCTAACACTAACTAAGCTTACATTTAACTTAGTATAATACCAAGTTCCTCACGCAAGCGGAGTTCCTTTCCTTTGTCTTCTACTTTCCAATAAACGTTTCTACTTCCCAACCCTGAGTCTGAGCATCTTTATTATTCAATTTTTCATTCTTGAAAATATTGAAGAACCTGGTAATCGTGAACAAACACAGAGCCCTCTGCCGCTGCTTCTTCCTCGCCTGCATCTTTAGGACATGAGTCAAAATTTGACTTCCATGGCCAACAATTGTGACCCAAAGTCAAAACTAAAAGATTTATTCATGTTCATTGTATCTTGTATGAATTCAAATTATGAGCTTAAAAGAGGTCTTAATTAAATAATGAAATTTGCTCCATATGAATTTACTCATTTCTATCCTTCGAGTGCGCATCCAAATCCTTACCTTCTATGGCTGTATTATCCAATTTTTTCCATTGTATATTTTAAAATTTATCTAGAAATTAAAAATTGATTTTTAATATTAGTCATTGTGGCATTTTATAATACTGACAATGACGGGTTTTCATGCACACAGTGGCCCAACAACACATCATTCACCAGTGTCCTTTTGCCTTATGTTTACATGCTCCGTGTCCACTCCTGACAAATCTTAGCTCAGTTCTCTATTAGACCAGTTCTACCATCTAAGGCCATTTGTTTTTCTCTTAACCACTTTTTTACCTAGAATATGTTAATAGACTTTGAAATGTTTAATTTTCACTATTTAAATTTAATGTTTTCTATTACCCAGCTCTTACTGCTCCCTGTAATGAGTTTTTTAAACTGTTTTTTACTAATTGACTGAGTAGTTTCAGTCAGGTAAGTAGCTGATAAAGCGTGAGTATTGTGCCCCATATGGTATTGGTATGACAAATGAATAATGATTAAATCTGTAACCTCAGAAACATATATGTTCATTAACTTCTTTCTGTTTGGGGGTGAATCTGGCAATTCTCAGGTGTTACTACCATTTCAGCACTCAGAAATTACCACTGCCTGTGCTCAGTGCTTGGAGGATGATATATGATTCTGTTTGTTGCATGAAAGGCAAGTGCCTTTTTTGCTCTATTATCTCTCAAATCCCAACTTCTAAGGAATGTTCAATTGTGACAAATCTTATTCATAGTTGTATATATTTGTGTAAGTATTAATATACTTTTCATACATTAATAAATATGTGTGCATAATTTAATAAATTAATAATACATGCATAAATTAATAAAATGTTAGGGTGCAACTGTAATCATAGAAAATGTCCTTCATAAAGAAGTATTTGTAAAGAAATTCAGGAACTTCACTGGAGTTCTACAATTATACATCACTTGTCCCTTGTCCTCCCATTGTTCTTCGATTTGCTCAAGCGGGCGCCAAAAAACATCTCCATTTGTTGGGAATGAGGTACATTATGGGCCCCCTGGGATGAACCCAGAGCCATGGCAGAGCTTATATTCGATATGCCAAAAGCAGTAACAATAATATACCTCATTCCCAACAATTATATATAATTATTTTAATTTATAAATATATAAATAGTTAAATGATTTTATTATTCACATAATTTAATAATTATGCATCATGAAATTATAAATCTGGGCATTTAAGAGACAGGCATAATATCTGCTACATGGCTAGAAATACTAAAAAGACTAAAAGTAGAAAAAATATAATTTTTATTTCTGGAAATTTTTGAGGCATGAAATATATATCTAGAAATCTTTGAGGCATAATGAAATATACCCTAATGATAATATGACAACACTTTATTTGCCACATTGAATAATAATCATGAACACTTCATTATTCATTGTTTTTGCTAACTACAGTCACATCCTGAACCATTATATAGCCATTATACATATTTATTACTTCTTAGACATTTTAAAATTTATTTTAACCTCTATATAGTATAATTCAAAGACATAGCCAAAAATAAGCAGGATAGCAGCTATCTATTTTTAGATTATGTTGTATATAGCAGGCAAATTTTGAAGAATAAGATATAGAGGAAAGAATTTTCACCAAAACAAAAAATAAGATAGTCTGTAGTAATAAAGAGTATGAATGGATCAAGGCTACATAGCTTCTCAGGTATTATACCCAAAAGTCAGATAAAAACAACTTCAATTACGTACATGTAAGATACATATAAAATAACAAAGACAATTGAAATGTTTGTCTTTATGAGAATGCATAAGTGGGCCTGTTAATGAACGGAGTCTTTACATAGATTATCTGTTTATGCCTTGTCACCAAGTAGAGAATATTGATGCTCCATCTATAGAGATGTGTGGATTGCCTGCACTGCCATGTCAGTCTCTAACTCATAATAAGGGTCACTCTGTTGCACAGTCTTTTGCATGTAATTTGCTCCACTGAATAAATTATGAAGGGTCCTTTGCAATTGGAGTTATAATTGTTTATAATGACAATAACGTGTGTATGCTATTATCATGCATTATGTGATAAAGTAAACACAGAATAAGTACCTCATGATCATGAGGGAATAGAATGCATTATGAGAGCATACACTGAAAGGAGACTAAAACACCAGTAGTTACTGTTCTTTAGAATTTCATGACTATATCTAATATATATAATATATACATGCGTATATACAGTATTGTACTATATATCACTTGTCACTTGTCACTTGTCTTTCTGTTGTTCACTGATTTGCTCGAGTAGGCTCCAGTAAAGTCTCCATTTGTTGGGAATGACGTCCATTATTATTATTACTGTTTGTGGCATATTGAATACACCACGGGTAGCTTGCCAGGCTCTGCCGTGGTGGCTCTGGGTTCATCCCAGGGGTCCTAGTCTTTTTCTACGTCAGACCATCAACCATCCAGGGCTCATGGGGCAGAGCCCTGGGTGTAGACAAGTCTGTCTCCTGTCTGCCACTTGCTGACACAGCTGGGCATGGAAGCCACACCTGCAACACCTCGAGGGGCAGGAACTATATCTATACGGGGACAGTAAGATTATATATATATATATATATATATATATATATATATATATATATATATATATATATATATATATATATATGACAGTGTAATAAAGCTGCAAACAAAATTTTCTTTAGCTGCCTTTAAAGAAAATAAAAGCTGATTTTATACATTATACATAAACCAGTATGGAGAGATGTTATATTGATTTCATTGGTAAAATAAATTCTATTATATATTTTCATATTCAGATACTCTCCTTGGAATAAGACTTTATAACATTTTTCTGTAACATCAAAGGTTTAATTTCTGAGTTACCTGGTTTATTAAAAATAATATATTCCTTCCTCCTTTTAATCCAACTTTGTGGAAAGAACAAACTGGAATGTTTTAATATATTAACTTTCTGTTAAAATGCATGCAGATTTCTCAGATATGGGGAACCAATTTAACAGCCTTATGTACTTTATATCAACTAAAATGTATCCTAGTTGACATAATAGCTTTAGGAGACCTAAAACAAGCCTTCAGATTGGAAGGAATCTGAACATACTTGTGTGTACTTGTATTTTTTTATGTGAATCATTTCCTTCTGAGCAACTTAGGTCAAAGTAAAAATTGAAAGTTTTCTATTTTAATTAATAAGCTATCACATCTGTGTGCTAAATAGCATAGACATATATTTTTTGGATAGTGTATTTTATCTTTTGGTCAATAGCAACTGTTATTGATAAAATGATAACCATGACTTTCTTCTTTAGTATTCATTTTGACATAGATATTTAAGAAAACTACAAGTTGTATTTGAGGTTATATTCACTCTATACCTAAGTACATTTCATTCTTAATTTTAAAAGATCATACAATGGGACAATGGAGGAGTGATCTGGTGGGAGGCATGGGGAGTAGTTCTGCAAGCATAAAATAACAATAATACTATGACTCTACATGATAATACCACAGCGGAAACTGATTTGGAAAGATCAGAGAGATAATATGGCAGAGGACTCTCCTTGCACACAGCCAACAGGCACATGCCCTGCACTGCATGTTATCCTGTAAGAATTTCCAGGCGTTGATGCTGGAGCACTGAGTCAGGTATAAGGCCCAAGTACAGTCCAGTGTAATCCAAATATCAGAACACAAAAATAATTGACTTGGAAAAAGTCACAAATATAAAAATATAATAATCTCTCTATCCAGAGTTAGTCTTATGATTGCTGACAGAAATAAATAGACCTTTATTCACTCAACAATGGGTGGTATCTTCTCAAAAACTTTCCAAAAAAGTATAAACGGATTAAAATTGACCATAACTGCTCCTTAACTACACTTCTGCAACCTGAGAGATCTAAATATGAAGCAAGAACAAATAGCAAAAATAAAAATAATTAAATATAAAAATAAGAACAATATGGTAAGAAGATACCCAAAATTTCATTTTTATTTGTAATGTTTTCGATAAATCTGGATAATAATTAATATGTTGCAAGGTAAATCAAGTTCAGCTAAATATAATGTTCATACTACAAGGGCAAGATTCAATTGATGCCCAGACAAATGAATTAATTTAGTTATCAACACACTTATTATTTGCTTATATATTGTCATTCTGCCTAGTGGCAATCAAATACTTTTGTCAGAATATTATCTTCAGAAGTGAAATACCATTTTAAATACTAAAAAGTAAATAAAACTCTAGTATATGGTAGGTAAGTATTACTTTTAATACTAAATGTATAAAATGAAGACTTACAAAATTATTCAGACACATCTATCAATGGAAGACTTTCTTACAAAATAATACTTGGTGTTTCAATTTTCATTCAGTAACTGATTGAATATTACTTCATGGACCACAATCCTCTGTAGTCTATTAATATGAAGGTAAATAAGACAAGATTTGAGACATATGTGAGTTCCCAGGCAATGTATAACCTTATGCTTTATGACATTTCAATAGAAATTAAATTTTTCCATAGTAATGGCCAAGTCTTATAGTTATTTAACATATGTTTATCAAAGGATATTGATGATGGTGATAGCATGTAACAACAGTGGATTTCAAGCCAACGTAATCAATATGTAAGAAAAGGATGATAGCTAGCCATAAAATAAGGCAGAGAACTCTTTGCTTTTATAGATACTTTATTTATTACAATAATATCCACATTGATGAACCAAGCAACACTTTCTGCAAAACATTTCATTTCTTTAAAATGTTTAAGAACAAATGTAATGTTATTACATGAATGTTGTACACATATTTCATACTTGCAAATCAGAGCAAAAAAATAAATTTTACAGTTGTTGAACAAAGAATTTTAGAAAACATGTAAAGTGGTTACAGAATCTGAAACAAGCAACATTTTTCAAAACCCGAGAGAAGTTTCTAGTAACAAAAAAGAAAAAATTATAGACTAAGGTAAAACAGTGGGACACTAAGACTTGAGAAGTTATTTCACTACCCCCATTGAATTATAAATTTTACGACTTAAAAAAATACATGCATCAGTTACAAAGCTCTTCTATCTGTACAATATACTATCAATGTAGTTCTATTCAAAGGTAGCTAGCGACACAGGCATTAGTTTATTACCAGTTTTCTTCTACATTCTTATTATACCTCCCCCAAAGACCAACATGACCAAAGGTAGAAATTACCAATTGATGGTGCCTTATAACCTGAGCTGTGATCTCAGCAGTGGGAACAGCAAGAATATCAGAAACCAAAGGATAATAGAAATTACATATATTTATGCCCTGTTTGAAGTTTTAAACATTTCACACTACTCTAAACTGCATAAAGGTAACTTTCTGTCATAAAACTACATAAATAGTAAGAGGGCAAAGCTGTTTTGTTTTTTATTTTTCTTAATGTTTAGCACAGAATAAGACATTTGCTTAAGGTTCATAATGATTTTTTTAAGTCTTTTTATTATACCACCGTGAGATATACAAATAAAAAGATATACAATTAAAAAGTTCATGTTTGGGTGATTAAGATTTTTTTCCTGCTTAAGATCTTAGAGAAGGTGCTAGAGAGAGTACGGAGGATAGAACACGCCTTGCATGTGACTGATTCAGGTTCATCCCTAGGACCCTATACTGTACCCATGAACTCCAGGAGTGATCACTGAATGCATAGCCAGGAGTAAGCTATGGGCACCACAGGCTATGTTTGCACTACCCCCTCCCAATAAATATTACAGGAATTTATCCAGAGAAGTGATAGGCTTAATGAGAACTTTTTAAAAATATATGAAGAACCATAGGAAATGTTCTGGGATATAAAAGGCATTGAATACATTTTCACTGACGGAATTGGAGAAAGAACTCAGTGTTTGAAAGGTGTAATGACAGTGGGAACAGAAGTAGTACAGAAGAATAGAGCCTGTGGTTATAAAGTGTAAGATGTCAGGAGGTGACAGCAAGGTTCAGGACGTGGCCCTCAGAGCAGTTAATCAAGTCCATTAGCGGCAAAAGGTCACAAGTACTAAGAAAAAAAAAAGTCACCAGAAAGCTACCATCTTGAACTAGTTTAAATGTAAGATAGGACTTTTATTTTAGGTAATTGGTGATTTTAGAGACAATGGAGAATTTGGGTCAGTAAAGTTTTCAGTGAAGGAAGCAGCCACTTATGAGAGAAGTTCTATATTTTCATTTTATACATCAGGAAATGAAGCAAGTAAATTTTAATTAGTTTGTCTACAGCCATACAACTAATAAATGCTAGAATCCATAATCAAATGTAGGTGATCCATCGCTCAATCCTGTGATCTAAACACTTACAGCCCTATTCAGGGTGTGTGTGTGTGTGTGTGTGTGTGTGTGTACCTATGTATGTGTTGTTGGGTGTGGATGTGTGTATGTGGTTGTGTGTGTGTTTGTGTTGATGTAGCTATTGGAATTTACCACGTGCACTATTTTATGGTGCAAAAGCTGAACCAATGAAACTCTCAGGTTTTGTAATGTTAACTCAAGCTGTTCTGAACTTGTAGCTCAGACAGCTCTGGCATCTATATTCTGTTCTTGTTGTTGCTATTTTTAACTGAAATAGGCACCATAATATTCTAAGAAAAGAGCTTTAGAGATTTTTTTATAATTTGTTTTTTCAAAGTCATACCCAGGGAAGCTCAGAAGTATCTTCTTGCTCTGTGTTTAGGGATCACTCTTGAAAGTGCTCAAGAGACCATATGTGGTGCGGGGAATCAAACCTGGCTCAGCCACATGCAACACAAGTTTCCCACCCACTGTTACTATCTCTGCAGCCACACATGCAAAGCAAATGCCCTCCCACTGTATGTATACTCTGACCCCCAAAATAATACTGTCAATAGATGAAAAATATTATAAATGAGAAGAGTAAAGATCTAGACCTTTAAAGTTAAATCAAAAAAGATAATCAATATCAAGTCTAAAAGAACCATTGATAAACTGCAAAAGTAAAACAACAAAGATTATAGTACACACATCATAACATGAGGGTTAAAAAGAGAAAAATAATGAAGTTTAAATAATGTGAGTTGTAGAAAGTGTTAACCACAGAAACCAATCTCTTTGGTAGTCACAATCTATGAGATAGCAATGGAACAAGATAAATTTAAATCCCACTAATGTTTTAGGTGTGGGTTTTGATTTGGATAACAAACTCACTGATTCATTTTAGATATTAATAGCTAGATGAAAAAAATCAAGAGAACTTTAATATTTCTGAACGTTTCCTAAAATTTGTCATTATTAAAACTTGGCACTATTGTGACCTCCTGAGGTTCCCTAGCTTTGAAAACATTAGAAGGCAGTAATTACTGCAGATGACATGATTTAGAGTTAGACTAAAGCTGTGCAAGTCAGTAATTCTCTTTTAAGGAACTTGATGGCATTGCTTGTTGGCACATGTGAACCAAAACAAGGAGAAATGGAAGAGGCAATAAAGGCACTGGTTGTTTCCCCAAAACACAAGATATCCATATTGGATGACCGGAAGTATCTGGGCTGACTATATTTGGAGGGCTCTTGGATGACTGTAACATTTCTGCGGAAGCTGGTAGAGTTTCTGAGAAGGCACGTGGTTGAATATCTTCACTGGATGTTGTTAGGTAATATTTGGCCTTCAAAGTTCTGTGCATGTCAAAGCCCTGGTCAAGTAGTAGAAAAAGATGGTGGAGAAAGAGTATGAAGTTTGTGATGCTGCTCTGCTAGGAACATCGGGGATCCATTATTGCATGCAAAACTTTACTTTGAATGTGATTCTCAGTTACTTGTTGTCTCCTCACATTGGCACCACTTCACATATCTATGTTGCAATCAATCTAATCAAGAATTCAAATCCACGAAGAGTTGGAGGAGTGGCAGGGCTCAGTCAGACTTTTGCCCTTGAGTCCAAACTTTTCAGAGCATCAGCATCACTAAGACTAGTAATGTAATTATGATAAAGAGTTGCTCTTACTGCATGCAGGGGAAGAATGTTTCTGTGAGTCGGCTCTTTTCTGGTGGTTCATGTATTTCAGAGGGTGAGCAGAGAGCTCAAAGAGCAGTTTTCAACTTGTGTTGATAGAAATAAAATAGCACAGTGACTGTAGTACAAAAAGGAAATAGAAAAAACAAAGATTTTCTTTTTAAAATTATGTGGTAAGAGTTTAATCTTGAAATACTAGGGTGAAAAATAGCAAACTAAATTATGAACAGATTATCTCTGATGTGATTCTAGGTTGACAGGTTGAAGAAACAGAAGCAAAATAAGGAGAACAGAGACAGTGTGATTGGTGATAAGGAAGAGAATGGGTCAATCTTTATGTCATTGACAATTCCTTTTCTGTCTCAAACTTTAGCAGGCAGTGTCTAGTATGTGTGGATCTTTTGTGAGCATCTACCCTGGAGCATACAAACAAAAAAGCACTATGGTGTTGGGGAAGAGAGAATGATAGCTGGGGTACATGCACTGCTTGCGTGTGAACTGTTGTTTGATCCTTAGCACCACAAGGCCCTCCTGTATGGCCTTTGGAGTCTACATAAGCATTACTGATTCATAAGCAGACTCAGAGTATCATGGGGAAGACACGCCTCCCTCTAAATATTGTTGCTGGTGACTTGGGTGAAGTGGGGAGCAAGGAAGTTGGCCTTGAGAAAACAGCACTTCCACAACTCTGCTCAACCTACCTTGGTTCACCCAGAATGAAGGTAGTAAATTCTGCTAGGGCACTTGTGCAGCCTGGTTGTTAGTGTCCAACAAGCGGCAGGAGACAGCAATCAAGCAGTACTAAAGTTGACTTGCTTTGCACAATGTACAGGAACTGAGGGCTGTGGGCTCAGGTTAGAGTGAGGAATTGGTTTTTACAGCAAAAGGAAAGTCAGCCCTTATCTCAGCTGGCTCCAATGTTCCATAAATATTGCCTTTCCTAACAAAAAAAGAACTTCAGGAGGCGATGAACCAGTGAAGTAAAATCGTTTTATTTCAAATATATCTATTTGAAGAAATAGAAGGGAGAGAAAGACAGAGATATGTTCAAGAGAGAACATGGGCTTCTTCAGAAAGTGTTAGGCCTGTTTCTGTTTCTGTTTCTGGAGATACAGACTCTCCAGAAACAAAAATATAGGTAAAGAAAAGTTTATTAGCTCAGCCCTGAGGACCCCTTGAGTTAAAGAGACTCAAAAGGCCCCGCTTTGTTTCAGCACTCTGCTTATAAACCTTCTCCCACACAATCTTCAGGGTGTATGTTCGCATTCTTTATCTTATCTTAAGCAAAGTAGAGGTACAGAAGCAGACAAAGTGGTTAGGAGTCCCCTAAGTTATCATGACAGGGCGAAAAACCTTTCTTATGTCAACTGACCATAATAGCCTCTACCAGGCCTCTTCCCTTTGTTTGTTTAGGCATGGTATATCCTGTTTCAGAGTCAGGTTTTATTCTTGTGGGCCATGCCTCACAAAGGAGTAGAGATAGGCTCTTGGGAGGTTAAAACTTCTTCTGCAAGCTGTCTTGACTTGGATTTTCTGCAAACATAAAAATTAATCTAGTTGTTGTCCTAGGGAAAGCCTTGGGCTGGATGTTCCTTTCTGTCTTTTTTTTTTTTGCTTTTGGGGCACACCGGCGCTCAGGAGTTACTCCTGGCTCTGCACTCAGGAATTACTCCTGGCAGTCCTCAGGGGACCATATGGGATGCCAGGGATCAAACCCAGGCTGGCACAGGCCGCCACTTGCAAGGCAAATGCCCTACCGCTGGGCTATTACACCCTTTTGTTGCTTAGACTTTTCTGAGGGATCCAACCTTCTCTGAGTGGTTTCTTAACTTCACTTCCAAAGAGCTTAATGCTAACATCTCAAAGTAAAGTTTCCATGCCTTTGGGCTATAACAGGGTTAGGCAGTTTCTTGTTTATTTCCCCAAACTTCATTGCCATAGACCCCTCTATATGCCTACAACAACAAATACCAATAGAAAACTTTCCCACTTTCCAGGGTTACACACAAACAACACGGTGTTGTTGCAAGGTATTCAACTCCCAAGTCTAAACGTTGAAGATTTGTTGTTGTTAGTTTAAAACCAAGCAGATAATGATAAAACTAATGAAGAGTCATTTTACCCAGATACTATTGTGACTATCAGCAAGACTGCGGATACAAAATTCAGAGAAATGAGGTCAAGGTGCTTGAAATCCATTGCAATTGCTAGACAAATACACGGAGCAAGTAAATATTGCATGGAGAGTTACAGAGGGGGCCTGTAATTAGCTTTTCATAATAAAACCAACAAAAAGTTTTCAGTCCTTAGCCCCAACCTGCTCCCATTAAGATGCAAAAATAAAAGCTTCAGGAAAGCTGATCTCTTTAAGATGCAAATACTGAACTTTTGGGAGATGGACAAAAAGAACTACCAGTTTCAAAAAATAAGGTGCCAAAGAAGGATCAGAAAAGAAGCTTCTGGTGAAACCAAAGGTTATGATAAGAATATGAAAAAAGCTCGAGTCCAACACTTGTTTTTCACTCACAACACCATAGCAAGCTACATATAAGAACCCAGGCAGGAAAAAGTGCTACTATAAAACCAATTGCTATTGGAGTTGGATAGATTGTATAGTATAGAAGGAATGCCTTCTGCTGTATAGAGCCCAAAATCCAAAGGAACAGAACCAAAAAGAATAAAACAGATAAACACTATGGAGGCACAGACCATTATTTATCTTCACTTGAGAATTATATCTGGATATAATAAGAGACTGCATTGCAAGTAATGTATTTCACTTTATGCACACTCTATATCTTGGGGAAGTCCCTCCCTCAACTAAAGATGTGTAATCTAGGTTCCCCACCTCCATTGGAGGAACCTGGGTTTTTGCATAAACATCTCTCTGTCTCTCTCTCTTTCTGTCTCTCTGTCTCTCTCTCTGTCTGTCTCTCTGTCGCTCTGTCTCTCTGTCACTCTGTCTCTGTCTCTCTCTCTTTTCTGTTCTTTTCTGTTCTTTTCTGTTTTCTCTCTCCTGCTCAAACTTTTAGCTTTTTACATCACCATGAATTTATAGTTACAAAGATATATATTATTAATTTTGAGGCATACATTTTTCCATCAATAATCCCTTCACCAGTGCCCACTACCCTCACAGTTTCCCTCCACCCTCCCCCCCAGCAAGCCTGCTTCTGAGATGGGCAGTTTTCCCCTGTCCCACTGTCCTAGTGTTCCCTTCCCTAGTGTACACCTCTCATGCTTATATTTTTTCTAAATAAAACTTTTATTTCATTATTTTGCCTTCTGAAATTCATCTCTGCAACGGAAGGCAGGTATCTTAGAAAGCCTAGGCAGAGGTTAAAAGCAGCTTCCCTTTACCTATGAAGAACAATTCCTAAGTCTAGCCTGAGTTCACAGCAATGAGAGAACTTGGTTGATGGGCATCAGTTCCCACACAATATACATCAATATATTTCTGGTAGAGCATTATTAGCCACCTTTCAGAGCAGGTGGAACACTAGTAGGTGCTGATGTCAGACATTATTAGTTCTAATCCACTGTTCGGGAGCCACTGGGGTCCCCAGCAGTATCAGGAAGGAGTTCTCTTCTACCTCCAAGGCCTCAAGGGAACAGATGAAAACTCACAAGTCCAGCGCCAGTTCCAAAAAGGCTTTTAATAGTACAAAAGCTCTACAACCACAAGCCAATATAATGAAAGAACTCTGGCTCTGGTCAGAGCTGAGACCATATCACGAGAACCCAAGTCTCCCACCAAAGAGATAGGATCTCACACAAGAGGAGTCCTACCCAAAAGAAGGAAAAAAGGGCCGAGTGTCTCAAGTCAGTCCCCTTTTATATAGCAAAGTAATCCTAAATGTGGACAGGGAGGGTCCTGCCAACAAAGAACCCTAAACAGAGTGTAGAAGGGTGGTGTCACACCCTATTATAGATATAAACAAAGGATTACACCAAGGTCTAATCCCTTCTTCCAAGATTATCTCTTATGTAAAACACTGGAGAAAGAGGGGTCTGGTATAAAGTAACCCATCTTAATTTCATGGGCTTCATGTAATCTAGATGGTATCCACAAGGTCCTTCTTATTTATTATCTGCACCAGGGTGATTCTGAATATCTTGTTCTCCATAAATTGAAAGGGTCACACTCGCCTGCCTGAGGGTAAACTAGTATGATCCTTCCTCTAATCTTAAAGATAGTCTCAACATAGCCAGGGTGGCAGTCTCCTGGTAAATTCTAACTGTCCACGCTGGGTGCAGTGGGTATAAAGAGGTACTGGGCCCAATCTAGATAACATAGAATATGTTGGAAGTTATTCAGAGTCAAGGTGACTTCTGTAACTGCCATGCCCTCTATCAGCGTGTACATAGAAGAGAGATCTCATTAGAATGATCCTTGGTTTCAGAACATGTAAGTAGATTAAGCTGTGAGTGGGTAAAACAGCAAAGCTCCCAAACTAGCTAAGCCTGTCAACCAACAATCCACCCAGATTTTTCCTACATGACTCAGGCCTGACAAGTAAGGGGGCAATAATGGGGCTTGAGGTCAACATCGGGTGCTTCCATTTGACACAAAACACACTTCTCTTTGTGAGACAGCCAGGAGTCAAGTGACCTGAAACATAATTCTTGAGCCGATTGGGAAATCTATTTCTTTTTGGTGGGAGTCACTTCTGCCTGCAGCAGTACAAATTACATGTAAAAGATTTCTGTGAAAAATATTCTGGAACTGAGGCAACAACTGACTCAACACCTGGAGATAGTAAAAGAAAAACAATTGGTTTTGCGTGGATTTTAGATGAGAAAGCAAACAACCAAAATTGGGCTAATATCTCAAGATTTCACTGATCATTGACCCTCTAAATTTGCTCTAGGAAATCTAAAGGTCGTGTTTAAAAAGAAATGGGCTTTTATAATAAATGTTTTCTTAATCTTCAACAAGATTTCACTGCCAAATATTACAAACTGGTGAAGCAGTCTTTGGAGACCTGAAAATTGTAATAATAAAAGGCAATGAAGGTAATTTTACAACCAAGAACAGTAGCCCTGATACATTCATATTATGTAGTACATTAATTCACATAAGAAGGTTCGAAATTCATATAATTAGCATTAGGCATTAAGAATTAATTCTCTATAATGTATAATGTAGCTATACTTGTGAAATCTAAATAATTAGCCCAGAATATGTGGAAGTTTCTTTTATGTGAGTTTTATTACGTATTCAAATGTATTTAGCCTAACTATAATTTTATTCATTAAAGTGCAACTGTTTTTTGAGTCATGAAAGACTGACAAGTTTCATATTCTATGCAATGGCTCTAAGAAAATGTGAAAATTTTTACAAAAGCAGATTGTGTGTTTGTTACATTTAATGAGATTTACCTTTTTAACAGAAGACAGATTTGAATACCTCATATTTTGATGCAGAAAAATAATCCCCAACTTGAATATGATTACATTGTGCTGGAACAACTATTGTTGGTGCCTAAAATTCCACCACACAGCGAGTCAAGTTAAGAGAGTAGATGTCTCTTTGGGGAATGCTCTGCTGAACTACTATTCCATGGCTACACTAATCACTAGTCATGCATATTTACTAAATGTTTATTTACTTGACACCTGGATACATTATTTATATTATGCTTCAATTCTGTTTACCTTTCAGTTTTATGAATGTTATTTTCTTCTAAGATTCATGTTTTCCTGGTGGCACTTCTATTTTTTAATTTACCCAATTTAATTAATATACTATGCATATATATGTGTGTAAAAGGCAAAACTTAGCTATCAATAAAATATATTTATTAACTTATTCCCACATCATAAATTTGAATTGAAATTACAAACTAAATATGGTTTATGTAAACCAAAGCAAATAAAAAGAAATTAAAATTTGATAAAAGAAGAAAGTGGACTAGGTATTTAATAGTGTCACAGATTTGCTAGATACTCTTCTGTGGTGGACTATAGTTAAATCAAGTATGTGCTTTTCTTTATTGCTTTTTTAATTTAGCTGTATAGGAGTTATCTTGATATTCAATCCTAATCTATAAGAAGTACATATGAGATAAATATACTAGAGTGTAGTATCATTACAAAAAAAGCATTTACTATTTCCTTTGGATTTGAAGGAACTTATAGCAAAGACAGCAGTAACTTTGAGCTTTAAAAGTCTATTGACTGTCCTATACTGCTTTGTTGATCAACATCTTATAAACTTTAACACTTTTGCAGTTACAAGCTATTTGTGTTGTTGATATTTTAATTTAAGGTAGGTAGCTCTTCCAGCTTTTACTAAAAATAAAAGCATCTTTGTAAAATCACTTGCTCACTTGATCACTTGGCACCCCATTATACATCAATTTGCTCAAGTGGGCACCAGTAACATTTTCTTTTGTCCCTAATGCGTGCCAGTGTAGCCCAGTGGCATCTACTTGCTCTGGGAACACGAAGAGCCCCAAACCATTTGTTCAGGGTCTTGACAAAGAAGTCTGACCATTTTGTAGGTGTGCAGCCACGTGATCTTTTGACTTCCCCTGGGATCCAGTCGGTAATGGCTCTAGTCCAGCGGTTGTCTCCAAGTCCATTACATGTCCAGCCCATCTGATTTTCGAGACGTTGGCAAACAAGACAGCGTCCCTGACTCTGGAACAATGATGGAGAATCTGCATTCCTTCTCTCACTTGAGTGAGGCGTGATATTCAAAGCATAGCTCTGTGGATTCCTCTATGGGAGACCTGAATATCATTCTCATCCTGCTTTCATAGGATCCAGGACTCTGAGGCGTATGATAATGCAGAAAGAAAGGTAGAGTCGAAAAGATGTGCCCAGAGCCGGAGGTTCTTTGACCTTTTAGCTATTTCTTCGATGCTCTTGAAGGCATTCCACGACACCCTCTTCCTCCTGCGCAACTCAGTTTTTAGGTCGTTCATCATGTTGGTTCTCGACCTAGGTACATATAACTGCTGCATTCAGAAATGTTTGTCCCATTGAGAGTGAATGGGGCCTCTGTAACTAGTTCATTTTTATGAACATGTTTTGTTGAGATTCAGCTGTAGACCTACCTTTCCGCACTCACTGACAAAGTCAGCCAGCATTTGTGCCGCTTGGCTAATGTTTGGTGTTACTAGAACGATGTCATCAGCAAAGCGGAGGTGGTGCAGTTGCTGACCGTCTAGCTTCACTCCCATTCCTTCCCACTCAAATTGTCGCATGGTGTTCTCCAGAGTGGTGCTGAAGAGTTTCAGAGAAATGGTATCACCCTGCCAAACCCCTCTTTTTTAAATCAATAATCACTTCCTTATAGAATGGTGATATCCTGGTGATGAATTCATAATACAGCTTATGAAGGATATTGATGTATTGGTTTGAAAAAAATGTTTATAACCAGTTTTTTAAAGAAAATAATACATTTTAGAAACCATTTAATTGAATTCTTAATAAATGTAAACTCTACAACAAATGTGTATATAAAATGATATGTAAGGTAATATGTTAAAATGAAAGCTAGGTTGCTAAGTTGCAGATTTTTAATAGCTACCTAACATCACTTGATCACTTGATCATTTGAATTCCTGTAGATCGTCGATCTACTCTAGCAGGCACCAGTAGCATCTCAATATGTCCTGTCAATGAGAGATAGGAAATATATATATATGTAATAGAAGCAATAAATATCATCAACAGTGCCATATGAAATGAAATTAGTAATGTGGAGGAAAAGGTAGAAGTAACTACTTAAAGTATGCATAGTGAAACCATTATGCACAATAATACAAAGCAATGGTTCTATTAGAAGATAATTGATGTTATAAAGATCAAAATCAGAAATCAGATCTAATGGTGGTGAATATTTTCCTGGGTCTAGTCACTCCAGTGTCTTTCCTTCACTTTAGCAGATACTCTTAGGCTTCATTGACAGTAATTATTTCCTGTGTCTTTACTGATATTTATCTCTTCGATTATATGTCCTTACAAGTTATGCTTCAGATTTCTATGTGCTGGAATTGGTCAGGAGGTAAGGAGCGTGTCTTGCATTGGGCCAGTGGTGTTTAGTTCTTGATATACCGTATCATATCTAGTAGTCCACTGAGCACTACTAGATATGATCCCTGGGCACAAAACCAGGAGTAATCCCTGAGCACCACCAAGTATGGTTGCCAAACAATGTTCAAACTTCCATGGGTTAAATTCCACCGAGGTGCAGAGTTTTTACTTATGACTCAAGATGAAAGCATAAAAAGGCATTTTGATTTATTGGGGGTAAGGGGATATGCATTACCATAATGCACAATGTAATTGTCACTGAAAAGGAGACTTTTGGTGTTGGAGTGATAGCACAGTGGGTAGGGCATTTGCCTTGCATGCAGCCAACCAGGGTTCAATCCCAGCATCCCACATGGTCTCCCGAGCACCGCCAGGAGTATTTCCTGAATGCAGAACCAGGAGTAACACCTGAGCATTGCTGGGTGTGACCCAAAAAGCAAAAAAATAAATAAATAAAATAAGCAAAGGAGACTTGGTTATGAGTCTCTAGGAAAGCATTGGGAGACAAATTCCAATAGCAATGGTGTCCATTGTTATTTCCCTGGCACTGCCAGTTCCTCAGGGAATAAGGGCTGTTTTTCTCTGCTGTGCTTTCATCAGTTATTGGTAAAATCTTTAGAAGGCCCAGAAGGCCTTTGATCCTGGATTCCAAATGCTACTCAGACTGGCTGAATTTAGCTTCTCTGTGCTGGCACTCGAGGTTTATATGAGATCACTTGCTAATTTGGGCTAAGGTGTGAGGTAAAACTTTGTCTCCATGTGCAACTAGGCCTTTTCTTTTACCTTGTTTATGTGCCTGTTAATTAATGCTCATGAAAACAAGTGGTGGTTTTCATCTTAAATTTCTCAATTTCAATTACCTCAATTTTTGTTGATATAGGATTATAAAAATTTTCAATAAACACAACATTCTAAAAAATCTTTTTTGAAACTGAGTGGTCTACAGAAAAAACTTATTTTAGGGATCATTTGTAACGTGATATTTAAACTTCCTATATTTTCTAAATAACTGAGACAGGGAGTTAAGAACTTGCTCAACTAGCTTTTAGTTTCTAACAAAATTGTTTATGATTTTGTTAGAGCCATTCAATATTCCAACAACAATCTCACCAACATTCC
Organism: Cryptotis parvus; assembly: GCA_021461705.1. Lineage (NCBI taxonomy): Eukaryota > Metazoa > Chordata > Mammalia > Eulipotyphla > Soricidae > Cryptotis > Cryptotis parvus. The sequence goes on from JAJIBD010002871.1 coordinate 143,718, forward strand.
ACCTTCCTGCCATCATAATTTTCATTTTCCCAACCAACCCTTGTTTGCACCTATAGCAGAGTCCAAAAATATGTTTGATAAATCCCAGATCCAGGGATGAGTTTCGTCTCTGGCATCACAAAAAAGGAAAAAAAACTAAACCTCCTAATAAAAAGTAACTTTCATTCTTAGTTCATAGACTATAAAAAAAAAATAGACCTCAGGGGGTATAGAGCAATAGTCCAGCAGGTAGGACGTTTGCCTTGCACATGGCCAACCCGGGTTCGATCCCCAGTATCCAATATGGTCTCCCAAGCATCACCAGGAGTAATTCCTGAGAGCAGAACCAGGAGTAACTCCTAAGCATTGCTGGGTGTGACCCCCAAAAAAGAAAGCTAGCCTCAAATATTAATTTGTTGCCCTTTGATATAGTCCAAAATCCTTCTAATTTATACACTTAACCCAGAGCCACGGCAGAGCCTGGCAAGCTACCCGTGGTATATTCGATATGCCAAAAACAGTAACAATAATGGACCTCGTTCCCAATGAATGGAGACGTTACTGGCGCCTGCTCAAGCAAATCGATGATCAACAGGAAGACAAGTGATACAAGTGATATTACAAATCATTTGATAAAATTGACCAAGAAGCATGTTCTTAGAAGAAAGTGAAGATTGTTCAATCTCATCATGGAGGCATTAGGCCCTTATATAAGATATTGTTAATATGTTGTTATAGGATAGGCATTGTGTTTTTATATTTTGTTACTGATTGCCTTCTAATTCACATGCCTTTACATGTAGTGGGCTACTCGGTTTAACAGTGTTGTACAGTTTAAGATGTCAAGCAGCCGTGAATATGGCTGTGTGCTCTAGGAATTACAAAATTTTTAACAGGGTGATAAAGCTGGATTTAAGTTTTTTAACTGTGTGGTGGCTTTGGGACAGTGGCATGACTGCTGGCCTTCTGGGAAAACAGGGAGAAGTAGAGAGATAGCCCATCCCCAACTCTGTAAACCCCTGGAGATTTCAGTCATAAAACCTGTGTATCTGAGATATTCAACAGATTCATTTTTTGGATGCTGTTTGTCCGAGCAGTGGAGACTAGCTTTGTGAACATGGTGGCAATTATAGAGTGTGGAGGTTTTCATCTCTGGGACTATGTTTGGGTGGGTCATGGATTCACCCCCACCCCTCAGAAATGCCCCAATAGATTCAGCCTGACACGAGAGATTTGTTTCAACTCACTATTTTAAGAGTCACCATGTATTATTTTAATAAAACATGTTTGAATTATAAATAAACAAAGGGTTATACATCCAAAGATATGCCATTTATCAGACAGGAAACAAAAAAAAGATAATAAATTGCTGGGAAACACTGAGGCACCCCACACAAAATCGGGGAGCAGGGTCAGGGGATCCCCTTCTGTCCCAGGAGATCGGTGGCCTGTGGGCAGAGAAAGACACAAGAATCCGGTGAAGTTTCAAAATGCTTTACTTAACACAGTTTCATGCATACAAATCAGCAATAGGAAAAATCCTGAATTTAGGATTCCCAGCGAGGCCCCAGCCATGTGTAGGCCAAGAAGGCAGCCACCATGTTTTAAGATCCTGTAGAGAGAAGACAGAAACAAGGCACCAGCAGAAAGAGGGAAAGAACGAGCAACCCAAAAGAGAGCGCCCAAAAGAGTGCGAGAAAGGAAGCAGGCTAGTTTTATATCCCTGCAATCCAGATCTCCCACTCCAACAGAAAGCCATCTGGGTCAAATGCCCTCAGGTAATTTCTCCCAGGACCTCACCTATGCCCTTTGACATGTTAAAGTTGCCAAGCCACGATCCGCCTAGGAAATGCTTTTGTAGGCTAGAGAGGAGTTTCTGAGGTGAACTGTATCTCAGAATACAAAGGCAAGCATCTGTACCAAAAAAATATTCTACAGCCAGATATATATTTCTCCAAACCTTCACAAGACTCTTGTCTTCATGGTAGTTCTGTATATTAGCTTTAAGTTACCAGGGAGCCATGCTTGCTTGCTTGGAGGCAAACAGCATTTCTCTTTGGTCTAATTACTTAGATATCCAAGGTGGTCAGGCAAATATACTAGTAAGATTTAGCTAGTCCCAAGATCATTGTGGAAGCATGAGAGAATATTAATACCAGCCAATATAGACTACAGGGTCAGATAAACTGCCACATTTAAACTGTCTTCCTCCTATCTACAAAGTGACCTTCAGGAGGCAACTCCAGGCCAGATGCAGATAGGTAGGCGTGCTGCTACAATAAATGATATTTTAAAATAATTTTAGCTAAGGATATTAAGCAAACACTGTAGGTAAGCAGTTACTTTGAAGATAGACATATTTTTATCCTAAAATTATATTCACCCAAATTACAATATACATCAAAAGGAAACATTAAAGCTACAACATGACAGAACATATATATTCATATCCTTCTCAGAAGAGGGATACTACTTGCTAAAAATGAAGTTTAAAGTGTTTGAAATAATGATATAAGTAGTTTTCAGATATATTTTAATTTTTCATCTTTGTAAATTGATATCTTTGTAAACCTCTATCAACAATTATAAAAATTGAAGCTTAATGCATTTAGAAAAGCAAAATTTTCACAAGATAACAATATTTGATCAAACAAAAGATATAAACACATATTAATAATAGATAATACTATCATCTATGACAAAACTTCTCTTTTCTTATTTGTACATAGGAAATCCACCAACTTTTGCGTATTGATTTTTACCCTGCCACGCTACTGTATCTATTGTTTCTAGGAGTTTTTTGGTAGAGAGTTTAGGGTTCTCTAGGTATATCATGTCATCTGCAAATAGTAATAGCTTGACTTCTTCCTTGCCTATCTGGATGTCCTTAATGTCCTTTTCTTCTCTGATTGCTATGGCACGTACTTTCAGTACTATATTGAATAAAAACGGTGAATGTTGGCAACCTTGTCTTGTCCCTGATCTTAGGGGTAGGCTTTCCAATTTTTCCCCATGGGCTTTTGGTAGATGGCTTTGACTATATTGAGGAAGGTTTCTTCAATTTCCCTTTTTTGGAGGGTTTTTTCATGAATGGGAGTTGGATCTTGTCAAATGCTTACTCTGCATCTGTTGATATGATCATATGGTTTTTATCTTTTCTTCTATTGATATGATGTATTGTTTTGATTGACTTGCAAGTATTGAACCATTCTTGCATTATAGGGATGACTCCTACTTGGTCATGATGTATAAACTTTTTTTTTGACTTTTTTGGGTCACACCGGCAATGCTCAGGGGCTACTCCTGGCTCTGCACTCAGGAATTACTCCTGGCGGTGCTCGGGGGACCATATGGGATGCCGGGGATCAAACCCAGGCCGGGCAGAGGCCAGCCACGTGCAAGGCAAACGCCCTACCTGCTGGGCTATCGCTCCGGCCCCCATGATGTATAAACTTTTGGATGAGTCTTTGAATTCTGTTTGCTAGTAATTTTGTTGAAGATTTTATCATCTGGGTTCATCAGGGAGATTGGTCTCTATTTTTCTTTTTTGTGTTGTCTCTGCCTGCTTTAGGTAAAAGGGTGATATATGCCTCATAGAAGCTGTTTGGAAGTGTTTCTGTTTCTTCTGTTTCCTGGTAGAGCTAGAAAAGGACTGGCAGTAGAACCTCCTTAAAGGTGTGAAAAAATTCACTAGTGAATCTATCTGGACTTGGGCTTTTGTGTTTGGGCAGACTTTTAATTACTATTTAAATTTCCTTGATGGTGATAGGCTTATTCAGGTATTGTAGGTCTTCTTGTTTCAGCCATGGGAGGTTATAAAACTTCAGCGACTTATCCATTTCTTCTAGGTTCTCATGTTTCATGGTATGCAGACTCTCAAAGCAATCACTGATGATCTTTTTAGATTTCTGTGGTTTCTGTTGTGATGTCCCCCCTTTCGTGTCTGATTCTGTTTATTTTTGGGTTCTCTCTTTTCCCTATCCTTACAAGTCTTGCCAGTGGTTTGTCGATCTTGTTTATTTTTTTCAAAGAACCAGCTCTTTGTTTCATTAATATTTTTATTGATTTTTTTTGGTTTCCAGCTCAGTGATTTCCTAAATTTTATTATTTCCTTCTTTCTGCCTGGGTTGGGCTCCTTTTTGTTGGTATTTTTCTAATATTTTGAGCTAATACATGCTTATTTTAAATATTTATCTACTGGGGAAGTTGAACCATACTTATCTATCCTCAGGACTTTCTCTTGGCTCTGTGTTCACAGATAATCCCTGATAGTGCTCAGGGGTCCATATATGGTACTTATCAAAGTTAGGTTACCTGCAAGTAAGGAAAGTGCCTTATGTATTTTACTGTCTCTATGGTTTCTGTAGATATTTAAGTGGAAATAAGATGTCTTATAACTAAGGACTCCTATATTCTAACACAGGTCACACAGATCACACAATTATTCTACTAGTAAAATATTATCATAACAGACATAGAAACTAAGAATATAGTCTCTAAAAGCATAATGAATTATTAAATTAAATACTATTCACCAAATTTACAAATCATGATTGAGAAACATTCTAAAACTTGTGAAAATACAGAAATTAAATATAAACTGCAATGCACAGACACTAATAAAGACAAACCCTATGCCAGGGCTTTTCTGATGACATCACTGTGTATAGTATACAAGTTAATATATAAATGTTCTGATTCCATGACTAACAGATTTGAAAATTTAATAAATTGGCTAATAATCCCATTATTTAGCAGTCAGGTAAAAGGTTAATATACTCTACCTAATAATAAATGCATAATCCCTTTCACATTATGTACAGACATATTTTATAAAATGAATAAATTTAACTTTATTTTCACTGTGTTGTGTAAATGAAGAATTTTGTTTTCTGACCAGAAGTAACTGCTAATAATTAGATCATGACAATCAGACCATAACTGTCATTTATGTTCCTTATTTCTTCATGTCATTTCTAATCAGAACATGCCCTATCTTTCCTTGAACCATAAATTCAGGTTCCATTTATGAAAGGAAAAAAAAAGGTTCTCACAGCAGGAATCTTATCTTCAAATATCTTATAGCTCCTATTAGTTCTATGTATAGCTCCTCTAGCTCTATGAGTATGTTTGCATGTGTACATATAAATAGATGCCTTCAATTATTAGATTTCTTAGCTCTGGGAGATATGCAGAGCTTTAAAGTACTTGCAAATATTAAGATCTCTTCATACTAATCCAGTTTTTAAAATGCAATTGCTAATTTTCAATAGCCAAATCAGTAAATAAACAACTTGAGTTACAGAACTTATCAATTCTGTAACAAATAGAATGGATATTTTGTAAAACACACTTATCTCTAGATAAAGTATACTAGTAACTATACTTTTTTATATATTATATTTATGTAATCTTTATCTCTAGATATGTATACTGGTAACTACAAATGGTTAAACTTTACATAAAATTCAACAATTTCTTTATTTTCATTAATAAATCAGTTCTGAATTATATCTATTACATTTGATAATACTCTAATTATATTTAAAAATTTCCATCCATTTATTTTTTATAAGTACAACCAACTGCTTTCAACGTAGATACATTTAGCTAAAAAGTAAAGTTATATCCAATATTCATTAAATTCCTTTAAAATACATTTAAATGATAATTTAAAAAGACAAAATGCTGGCACTTGCTGGGTAATAATATAGAAAAAATTTTTGCATACAAAATCAAACCAGATTTTCACAAAATAGAACATATTATTTATTTAGGGGAAATCAGTCAAGTTTCAATTTGAGAAGCAAAAGCATGAGGGATAATAGTTATCTGTTCTGTCTGTGCAAGGGTTACGGTTTAAAATCTGCATGGTAAGCTGTTGGAAAAGAAAGTGATATAAAGTGGAGAAAGTAAAGATAAACTAGAGCTTGTAGGGCTGAACTGGAAATCACAGCATTATTTTAAAAATTCATTTTTTTCTGACCAATTCTGAGTCTTCATCTTGAAAACTTGCTGTCAGGGTGCTCTGCAAAAAACCTGATTTCTTATCTTGCTAAATTCAAGCCATTAGAGGAAATCAGGAGAGCTGAACAATGCTAGTCAAAGCTATCACCTCTCTTGTCTACTGTAGCAACGTACACAGAACTGTGGCGATGTGGAATCTCGTTTACTCAAAGCACCATCCTCTTCCCCCGCTCTGCTCTTCACTTCTCCCCCCCCTCTCCCCCCAACACCAGAACCCTTGGCATAGGACCCAAAAAAAAGGCTCACCCTCCCACTACCTGTACCCTTTTCCCCCCCGTCCATGACTTCAAATATGCAATTAATAATCTCTTCACATACACACATTTCATCATTGCTCAAGTGGGTGCCAGTAAATTTTTGTCCCTAAGCTGTCCATGGCTCTACTTGCTCAGAATAATCAAATTCTCTTTCCCGGGTTCCACAGTTCTCTCCAAACGCTCCAGCCCATCTTTTTCACACCTTGGCAAAACGTCCTGAACTATGGAGGTCAGAACTCAGGATTCCTTCTCCCTAGGAATGATATTCCAAGCATAGCTCTTTCAATTCCTCTTAGGAACCCAATAGCATTCTCATCCTGCTTTCATAGGATGAGCATATATACATGAATAAATATATAAACAATAAATAAAGATATAAAATAAAAAATAAAAATGCAGATATAAATGAATCTATACATAAAAATAATTTGTAACACTGTTTTGATAAAAAAATGGTGGACAAACATCTTATTAAATGAGTAAAGAATATGAATGGGAAACTCACTGGAAGAAACAGGAATGGCCAAGGTAAACCCATCTTTTGGTGAAGTTCTGCACATCCTGTGTTTCCAACCACACCCATATCCTACAACTGCTGTCAAATAAATTTATGACTCCAAGACACCTCTGAACTCTACAACACTGACATTCTGGGAGGAACACAACTAATTAGATGGGAAAGCATCATTACAGTTACTAAGATCAGTAAACAAAAACATCAATGTAAACTTTCAAGAGTAACTTAGCAAACCCTCAGACAAGAACTTAATAATCCCATGATTAGCTAAAACAATTTAACACATTTTCTTTTACTGAACTTGAAACTTTTTTGGTAATTCCATTAGTCTTTTAGTTGTAGCAAACAATACAAAATAAACTATTTTGTGACTGTTAATGGGGCAGGATTGGTGGGTGGTTGGAAAATGGGCTCAATGGTAGAGGGAGGGTGACACTGTTGGTATGATGTATGTTGAAATAGTGAATGCCTCTAACAAATGTTTCACGAACAACTTTGTAAACCATGTTATCTAGATAAATCTAAACAATGTTCTATAAATGAAAATCACTTGTATCATTTCACTTGTCTTCCTGTTCATCAATTTGCTCCAGCAGTACCAGTAACATCTCCATACATCCTGTTGAGAGCAAGTGCCCAAGGGCACCTGCTCACTCCAGGAACATGAAGAGCCTCAAATCATTCCTACAGGTCATGGGAATGAAATCTATAATTATTACTGGTTTTTGGCATATAAATGCAACACGGGTAGCTTGCCAGTCTCTGCCGTGTAGGTGGTACATTCTCAGTAGTTGGTTATCATCTCATGCATTTACTGATGTAACTCAATGGGGAGAGATAGGCTTTTCCCTTGGGCAAAACTCTGAGGAGCTGTGGAGTCCAGACGTTGAGAATAACTAACCTCATGGTGTGGGGTTCCTCTGGCTCCTTGCTAGGCTTACTGGGATGACAGACCACGGCTAGAATCTGCCTAGAATTATGTACAGTGTGTATGTGTATATAGTTGTGAAAGATCTTGGGAAGAACCTGGTCCTAACTTACAGTATATCTAAGACTGTCTAAGACTGCCAACACAGCTGTGGATCTGGAGTGTCTCTTCCAGTTATGTTGGCTGTGGCGATTGGGAGCTTGCAGCCACACCCACTGACATGGAGGTGGAGGAATGGAGGAGGAGCCCAAATCCCCAAACCAAGTCCAGCCACCCCCCTCCCCACATGTGTGAGCAAACCCTTAGAGCTATGTTGGAATCGGCCAGGGGGCTGGCTTAGCCATTTACCGCCCTCCGGAACTCCATGGGATCCAGAGCTGCTCTGCTTTACCCCACATGGAGCAGCTCATGGAGTTCTGGAGGGTGGGTAAATGGCTCAGCCAGCCCCTGAACGAGTCCAACATAGCGGGGCGGGGGCACGTTGGCTGGACTTGGAGCAGGGATTTGGGCTCTTCCTCCCATTCCTCCGCCTCCATGTCAGGGGTGTGGCTGCTAAAAATGAAGATAGGACCAAAATATGGAAAGAATAATGTAAGCAATGATTTAATGCAAAATAAGTTCAATGAGCAAGTAAGTCACATTTGAAGTACAAGTAGGAACCATAAGAGAAACAAACACCTAGAACCTCTGTGCAACTAAATCTCCCTGAGAGTGGAGAATTAAGCTGTTGCTTCTCATTTCTATCCAAGGAACACAATGTTCGACTCATAAATTAATTATTTAACTGCCACATGTTTAAAACATTACATTTCTTACTTTTCCTGTTTTCCCCACATTTCTTTTGCCTCTAAGAATCTTGCTCACACAGCATACAATGTTTTTCCTTCAGGCCATTTTACAACCACCTCATTCAGCAGCCATATTTCTAGAAGTAAGATGTTAAAGCACAATCCTTATATGCTGGTGATTTGAAAATGATTACCAATAACTAGCTTCTGGAAAATAATCTATTTGATCCAATAACTTTTCGTATTCAGTAATGAAATGCAATAAAATAGCCAGGAGGGAATTTTAATTTCTCTTCCTGGATAACAAGAAATGAATTAAACTGATCTATGGACTAATTTAATAAATTTGGGTGCAGTTCAAGGCCAATTGTTAACCAAACTGAATTTAATACTTCCATGTACTACAAACTATTTTGAAGGGCTTTCTCACACTTTTTATACTGCAATCAACTTCAAGGATGATAACTAAAATTCATCATCATATAGTTAAACAATAGCCTGTCCAAATTATAATATTTTATTATCTACTTAGCACTATGCTAATTCCCAATTTCAAAGGTAATTTCGGAATATTCCTATAACGTAATACTATTTTAAGCTTCAGATTAATTTCCTTATTATTTTTTTTTGGGGTCACACAAGCGATACTCAGGAGTTACTCCTGGCTTTTTGCTCAGGAATTACTCCTGGCAGTGTTTGGGGGACCATATTGGATGCTGGGGACCTAACCGGGTCAGCTCTATGCAAGGCAAACACCCTACCCACTATGCTATCACGCTGGCCTCAAATTTCCTTAATTTTAAAAAATATCTGATTTTTCTATTTTCTATTAAAATACTTGTAATTAAGAAAAATAAATTATTTTAATTGTTATTCATTTTTGCCAAGATAAACTGCACAACCATATGCCCTCCATCGTCTCTATTCTTAATCACTATTAATATAAACCATATGTAAATATGTTTTCTTCCAATCACCGATTACTTCCATCTTCCTAAGTATTCAGGCATTCTAATTAAATTATTTGAAACACAAATAATCACGATCACGATCTTCCCGTTGATCATCTATTTGCTAGAGCGGGCACCAGTAATATTTCCATATGTCCTGTCTCATGCCAGTAGAGCCAGGGGCATTGGCTTGCTACAGGAACATAAAGAGCCTCAAACCATTATATTAGGTCATGGGAATGACCTAATGTAATTGTTACTGGAATTTGGCATATCAAATACAACATGAGAAGCTTGCCAGGCTTGTTGAGCAGGAGGCAAACTCTTTTAAACACCTCCAAATAAAGCATTTATTGATGAACCACGAGGCTGCAAGCGGCCGCGCAAAGCCGAGCTGTGATGGGCTGGTCTGCTGGGTGGAGTTCTGACAAGAGGGAAGTCCAAATGTGGAAAATGGTGGCGCCCGTGGAGTGAGGGTGGTGGTCTGGCTTGCTGTGAGGCTCTGCCGAGGTGGTGGGCCAGGGCTAGAACCCGCCATGCCTCCCGACTGCCTCATGAGCGGCTGTGCACAGGGAGAGCAAGGAACAGCTCTGCCCCATGTCTGAGAGACTCTGGACCAGCATACCTGGGCCAGATTGAGGAAAAAAGCTGCTGCAGGGTGGGTGTCGATGATCCGGGCTGTGATGGGCTGGTCTGCTGGGTGGAGTTCTGACGAGAAGGAAGTCCAAATGTGCAAAATGGCGGTGCCCGTGGAGTGAGGGTGGTGGTCTTGCTTGTTGTGAGGCTTTACAAATAAAGTAGCATGAAAAATCTTTGCCAAAATTAATGTTTTCTTAAATCACTCTATACCTTTACATGGAATTAAATCAAAGAATGATTTCCCTACTCAGCCCTTTTTATATCTGATTTATGGCAGAAATAATATTTTTACTTTCTTATTGTCATGTATATATATTTAAAACAAATCTAACTTACTGTTTTCAACTAAAAGCAAAATTCACAAAAAGTATAAATGTGCAACTATAAAATTTGAGATACTCAATTATTTCTAAAAAAAATTTCATTGAGAGTATGTTAGCAATACATCTGTTAAATATTAAAAGTGTGTGTATATATATATTATTCTATACATTTTTGACAATAGATATTATTTCTATATTTCATCACCATACAAGAAATAAAATAACCCATGAACAAAACGTACTCAGAAAAGGAGATATCTATTTTTCAAATATAAATTTTAACTATAAAAATAAAAAATATGATTTTAACTATAAAAATAAAAAAATATGATTCTATATTAGACCTAACAGAATGATGACTATATTAGACCTAACAGAATGATGACTTATAAGCTGTAAGTATCATCTAAATAAAAATGTTCAAATATGTGAATATTTAGGAAATGTTCAAATATGTGAATATTTAGGAAATTAATAATGGTGAGGTATATAAGTCTCTGTGAATCTCTGGATCAGGCATACCTGGGCTTGAAAGAGGCTGCTGTAGGGTGGGTCTCTGAGAACCCCGGCTTGTGATCAGCTCTTCTGCTGGGTGGAGCTCTGATGAGTGGGGAGTCTGGATGTGGAAAATGGCAGCCCTCATGGTGCGGGGGTTCCTCTGGCTACTTGCGAGGATGGCGGACCAGGATTAGTACCCTCCTTCCCTCCTGGGTGCCTTGTGATCAGCTGGGCACAGGGAGAGCCAGTAGCAGCTCTGCCCCGTGTATGTGAATCAGGCATACCTGAGCTTGAAATAGACGGCTGTAAGGTGTGACTCTGCTCTAGACATAACTCTAAAAAATCATGTCTGTTCTATTGCCAGAACTTACTCAAGTATAGAAATAGCAGCAAAGAGGTATGGAATGAAGAGAGGAGAACACCCAAGAGAGGGAAAACAGATCAAGAGGACTGGGGTCAAGCCTTGCATGTGCAAGACCCAGATTTTTATTTTCAGCACTTCATGACCTAGCAAATCAGGTTAACAGCACCAGGCAAAAGCACTGCTGGATGTGATCCCAGGACCCTCGACACTACTGATGAAAGCCACCAGTCCCAAAGTAAGCAAACAGTAAGTAAAAAGAATCAAACAGTAAAGAGACTACTACCCAATACTTATTGGATACATCCTTACTTAAGAAGTAGAAGCAGGAACTAAAACATCATAATAGATTAACAAAACACATTATATACAAAACATTGTAAATCCATAATTGTTATCACTGCAGAAATATTATGTTAGACATCTCTGGGACTAAAAAAGAATGGAAAGTTTTAATTCATCAGCACTTTTCTTTGATTATTCTCCCCCTTTCAGCCTAAAATTCAAATCAATAATTTTATTAGATATGAAAATGTCTGAAAAACATAAAGCTCAGAAAACCTATGTCCAATAAACTGTGGATGGATAAAGAAGCTGTGATACACACATATACATATACCTAGCTTTAAGAAGAGATAAAATCAGTTTTATGTAACTTGGATATAGGAGGAAAGTAAGAAGTTAAGTAGAATAAGTCGGAGTAAAAAAGAAAAATGCTAGGTGATTTCTCATCTGAGGCATAGAGAGAGACAAAAAAAGAAACACAGTGTACCTAATAATGGCAAACTCTTGGTCTTGTATTACAGAATCCAAATTATCAATGAATAAAAAAGGAGCGGGTGAATGAAAGGAGAAGGTGAATGAAAAAATGAATGCAAACAGAAATGGAAGGTTTGGGGCATGTTGAGGAGGTGGGTGAAGCAACTTTTTTGTGTCAAAGTCAGAAATATTAGCAGTATTGTAACCATGTTACTTAAGTTATCAGAACAATTATTTTAAAAGTAAAATATTAAAACAATTAATTGATTGATTAAGGACAGGCTGAGTACAGGGGTCTATCCCTTGCACATCCATCTTTACTGTTCTAACTCTGGAAACACATGGTCCCTCAAGCATCACATGAATAGCCCTAGAGAACCCCTGAGCACTGAGGGGTGGCTCTTCTGGTCCCCAGAAGCATAGTAAATAAGCAGCATTGCTTCGTTAGGTCTAGTGTTGAACTCTCCTGATACTTGGCAGTGAGTTAATCACTGGGAATGAACCCTGGATCTCCTTTTGCACCACGTGGGAGTTTCATGACTCCACCCTCCACACACACACACACAAAGATCAATAATAAAAAATATATAGCCCTTAAAAACACCCTGAAGTTTGTCATTTTGAGGTAAATGCCAGGCCTCTGACTTTGTTAATCTGTGATTGTCATTGTTCTGTTCTCCACGTATTGACAAATTTTAAGCTTCCAGCAAACATTACCATAAAGCAAAAATAAAAAGAAGCATAATCAGACTTGCAAGCATACAGGATTCTACTTCTATGAGATCAGAATTTGCCAAAATATTTCACAAAAATATGACATCTTGGCTTCCCTATTTTGCTTTCTAAAATTGAGTCCATCCTTAAAATCAATTCTCAGCAAAACGAGTTGATTAGATTGGTTATTTCAAAGAGTATAGATGTTGAAATGTTAATCACAATGCTTACTGCTACCGTGCAATTATTTGAGCCTAATTATAAAATACAGTGAATAAATTATTTTGAATATTTGTCAATACTGCCGCTGCTGATTGAGGAAGCAGTTTCTTCCTCAATCCGGCCCAGGTATGCTGGTCCAGAGTCTCTCAGAGCAGAGCTGTCCCTTGCTCTTCCTGTGCACAGCCGTTCATGAGGCAGTCGGGAGGCATGGCCCACCACCTCAGCAGAGCCTCACAACAAGCCAGACCACCCCCTTCACTTCATGGGTGCCGCCATTTTCCACATTTGGACTTCCCTCTCATCAGAACTCCACCCAGCCGACCAGCCCATCACAGCCCGGATCATCGACACCCACCCTGCAGCAGTTTCTTCCTCAATCCGGCCCAGGTATGCTGGTTCAGAGACTCTCAGACATGGGGCAGAGCTGTTCCTTGCTCTCCCTGTGCACAGTCGTTTATGAGGCAGTCGGGAGGCATGGCCCACCACCTCTGCAGAGCCTCACAATAAGCCAGACCACCCCCTCACTCCACGGGTGCCGCCATTTTCCACATTTGGACTTCCCTCTCGTCAGAACTCCATCCAGCAGACCAGCCCATCACAGCCCGGCTCGCATGGCCACAAGTGGTTCATCAATAAATACTTTATTTGGAGGTGTTTAAAGAATTTGCCTCCCTCTCTGCAAGCCTGGCAAGCTTCTCGTGTTGTATTTGATATGCCAAATTCCAGTAACATTCCCATGACCTAATATAATGGTTTGAGGCTCTTTATGTTCCTGTAGCAAGCCGATGCCCCTGGCTCTACTGGCATGAGACAGGACATATGGAGATATTACTGGTGCCCGCTCTAGCAAATAGATGATCAGCGGGAAGATCGTGATTGAGATCATGATTTGTCAACACAGTAGCTATACAATACAACTTATTAGCTTGAATTTGGTCAACTTAAAAAGCAGACTTTGCTTATTGGAAAACAAAAACCATTATTTCCCCCTTTCAAAAATATTTATCTATGATATGCTATTCCAACAGCTTAAAGTGTTATTCTACCTGCTCTTCAATTCCTCAGTACTGTGTGTATGTGTGTGTGTTATTTGAATTCCAGCCACCTGTACTTAAGGCTTACTCCAGGCTATGCACTCAGGATCACTCCTAGTGAGGCTTGAGGGACCTTATGTGGTTCGGGATTTGAATCAAAGCCATCTATATGCAAGGCAAGCTCCATCCCTGTGGTTCAATCTCTCTAGCTCTAATCCTCAATTACTATAGCCTGGGTGTAGTCTTAAATGAAAAACCTCTCTTCCTGATTAAATATACTCTATCAAAACTTTTTTTTTTTAATTTCAGCTTCCAAGTCATAATTTCAAGGAAGAAGCAAGACATAGATACTTGAACATGCATCGAGGCAAAGAGCCCAAAGCTTAGAGAACAATAATTGTTAATTTGTTCATTGATTTGCTTGAGTGGGCACCAGTAATGCCTCCATTCATTGGAAATGAGGCCCAATGTTGTTACTATTCTTGGTATTCTTGTATACCGAATACACCACGAGTAGCTAGCCAGGCTCTGCCTAATGAATAAGGCGTCTAATAATACTTGTTAAAGGTAAATAATATTCCTATCCTCTACTAGAGGAAGAAATTATCATTTCCTCTAGGTCTACAAACAAATTTACTCTTTCCCATAAAGTTGTTTGCTTTTCCCCAAGTATAACTCATGCACAGATATCCTGAGATAGCATCTAGATCAGATTGAAATATATGGTATCACCTAAGAGAATGGAAAGGTGCAAGAGATTCTCAGAGATGTTCTCATATTAACCAACTTTAAAGAAGTTTTTCAAATAAATTCAGCTAATTGTTTTCTTATTACTCTGAAACTTTTTACTTCTCTGTCTTACATCAATATTTTTTCACTATACTTTTGCTTTGACAAATAATTATTTTATTTTTTTCTCATTTTGTTTCCATCATTCCTCCATTTGGCCAGTGTAGCAAAATACTCAGTAGAATATCACATTCTTTGTTCTATAAATTTCATACTTTACAGTTATAATTTTTCTCACAGAATTATATTTAAATTCTCCTTGCTATATCATCAGTAACTATTTTTTCTCAAAACTAATACTTATGAAACAAAAGAACAAGTTCAGCTTGAAAATACCATCAATCATATGAAAGATAGTCCCTACAAATCCATCATGGTTCAAGTTAATATTTACTTCTTATTTTACACTATTTTTGAGAATTAACCATATTTGATACCATATATAAGCACAAAAAGTAGTTTCATCATTTATGCTTCTGAACACTACATATATTTAGTACCTTATCCTTGCATCAGCATAGTGCACTGCAGCTCAGAATCCCTGGACTCAAGAGATCCTCTGGTCTCAGCCTCCAAAGTACCTGGGACTACAGGCATGCACCACCATGCCTGGAGTGACTCACAGACATAGGGCAGAGCTGCTATTGGCTCTCCCTGTGCCCAGTCACTCACAAGGCACCCAGGAGGGATGGCGGGTTCTAGCCCTCGCATGCCACCCCAGCAGAGCCATGCAACAAGCTTGACGACCCCCTACTCCATGAGGGCCTCCATTTTCTACATCCGGACTTCCATCTCATCAGAACTCCACCCAGCAGACCACCCTATCACAGCCTGGCTCATTGAGATCCACCCTGCAGCTATCTCTTTTAAATCTGGCCCAGGTATGCTGATCCAGAGACTCACAGACATGGGGCAGAGCTGCTACTGGCTCTCCCTGTGCCCAGCCACTCACGAGGCGCCCAGGAGGGATGGCGGGTTCTAGCCCTGGCCCCAGCAGAGCCTTGCAACAAGCCAGATGAACCCCCTACTCCATGAGGGCCTCCATTGTCCACATCCAGACTTCCCTCTCGTCATAACTCCACCCAGCAGACCAGCCTATCACAGCCCAGCTTGCATGGCTGCTTGCGGCCACGCGGTTCATCAATAAACACTGGATTTAGAGATGACTACAAGAGTATGTTACCCGCATGGCAGAGCCTGGCAAGCTACCTGTGTCATATTTGATAGGCCAAATACCAGTAATAAATTTAGACCTCATTCCCATGACCTGATGGAATGGTTTGAGGCTCTTTATGTTCCTGGAGTAAGCAGGTGCCCTTGGGTTCTACTAGCATGAGACAGGACATATGGTAATGTTACTGGTGCCTGCTCGAGCCAATCGATGATGAACGGGAAGACAGTGATACAGTGATCTTTGTATGTTATAATTTAACCAACAATTCTACTGAAGGCAAGCTTTCAATCACTAATCCTATTTTTTTTCTCTACTATATCTCTTTACTTTGTGATCTCACCCAGTAATGTAGTTTAAAATGCTATTTATATACCACTAATGAAAACATTCATTTCAGCAAAAATCCCTTCTGATTTTCAGACAACTGTATTCAACTGTCTACTCAATATCTTCATCTGACTTCTAATAGGTTTATCAAAATGAGTTATTTGAGTATAAATCCAATCAATGGTGAAAATCTTTAAAAAAAATCACTTCTGTCAAGAGCATCGCAGTCTTACATTGTGTTGTATTCGCTATATTACAAACTTTGGGAAACTGCAAATATAACTTTTCTCTCTCCACTTAAATAACACTCTATGATGATAATACTGAGAGAATGTAATTTCAAGCTTACAAGAAAAAACTCAAATCCTTTTTATATTCCTACTTCATAGCTGTGGATATTACAGCATAGTTTAGATAGCTTTAAGATGTGTGCATAAGTAATAATTACATGTCACTGTCAGTAGCAGGAAGCTTGACCAAATAATTGGACTCAAGTAGTGTTATATCATTAATGTAAAAAAAAGTGGTGGTAAAAAAATTCAATGCTGTCAGAACTACCCACAAAGTAACCCATTCATTTTTCTTTCTATTATGCCTACCATCCTTACTATGTGGATTCATTTAAAATGTCTGTTCCTCCTAGTTTCACTATCACTCTGTACCAATAGGAAGAAGGAACACGGAAACAGGAAAAGACAAAAAGCAAAACCATATGTTTCCAGAGATTCACCTTCTTGAGTTAAATTTGTAAAAAGAGTCCTTCCCTTCACAGGACATTTCCTCCATCTCACTGACTACAATTGCGCATGCACATAGGTGCGCACGCACACACACACACACACACACACACACACATACCATTAGATGTACTACAGCTTTCTGGTTCTGGAATTTTAACTGTCAACAAAGAAATTTGAAAAAGGTGGAATTATTTTAGTAGTAAGAAAACAGATAAAATTGTTGCAAGTAACATGCATGTCAAAAGGATAAATTGAGGCACTGTAAGCAAGCGAAATCACCACAGTGCTTGGCACATTATAGGTGACTCAGTATAAACAGGGCCTGCTGCTGACTGGCCTTATTTGAAAACCGTTTCTATCAATCATCTTTAAATCTATCCCATGCTTTAGTCAGTTAGTATTTTTATTATTTTATTGGCAAGACTAATATAGGGACTATGAATCCAAAGTGTGCTCAAACCTTTTTCAAAAGAAGAAATTTTAAATAGAGAGAGAGTTGTCTAATAGGAGGGAGAGCGGAATGTAATGCGGTTATCAGTGTGAATGATCTTATATCAACCAGAGCAAAAGAGGACTCTAGGTGATAATAACTATATGGTCAATGGTGTGACAGAAAATTAGTTGAGTTTTCACCAAATCCTCACTTTTTCTCCTTTTGAACTTATATATATAAAACTTATATATATAAACTTTCAATCACTAATCCTATTTTTTTCTACTTAATCTCTTTACTTTGTGATCTTATATATATAAGTTCAAAGGAGAAAAGTGAGGATTTGGTAAAAAACATATATATATATATATATATATATATATATATATATATATATATTTGTTATCTGCATGCTCATAGAAAACTGAGAGGTCTAACCAAATTTAATAATGCCTTTTAAAGTATCATGAGCACCTGCAGTTAGATGCAGTTTAAAAATTGCAGCACATTTTCATTGTAGGAAAGCGCATTCTTCTAACTTTGAATGGAGAGTTTGACAAAGTTGTCCACAGCTTAAACTTTTAGTTTTGGGCTTGTTATCTATCAGCACAGCTTGGTCAATCACAAAAGCTCCCACTCCTTGTACAAAATTATACAGCCATAGCAACTGCCCTTTGAAAAGGCAATATTGCCATAGGGAGAAGCTGCCAACTCACTGAGACTCAACTAGTCCAGTAGTGTTAAGTAACT
The DNA here is from genome assembly GCA_021461705.1 of Cryptotis parvus. Taxonomy (NCBI): domain Eukaryota; kingdom Metazoa; phylum Chordata; class Mammalia; order Eulipotyphla; family Soricidae; genus Cryptotis; species Cryptotis parvus. The sequence goes on from JAJIBD010002871.1 coordinate 161,927, forward strand.
GTAAAGAATTGGAAGGAAGCTGGCTGGGGCTTAGGGCAGTTTGAGAAATTAATTTGAGACTTTCACTTTCGTCAAGAACCCCTCTAGTTGAATACCACTTTTCATAGCATGGAACTCCTGCCTGTGGAATTCACTATGGCAGGGGGTCAGCACATCCAATATATGACTGGATTTCAAAACAAGCTGACTGAATACTGTGAACAAAAATACTACCGCTACCTGTTTGTCAGACAGGGGAAATGCATTATGAGTTATAGGTTTAAAACATATTCTCAGCAGGTGAGAGTAATATTGCCCCCACCCACCTCAAACTATGATTTGTTACCCTGAAAACACCACTGAAAGACTTTAATTCACCCTAAAATGTCAGGTTTGATTTAAATATATAGTGACTGAGTATAATGCATTAGTATTTATTCTGTAACAATGGGGAAAATTGAGAGGAATTAATTTTTATAATTTAAAATTTCTTATGGAGTTTAGATCAAACAGTTTTTCAAAAAAATTTAATGTTCAGGCCTAAGGTTCCTTCTTCGTATTCTTTTTTACCATAAATGAAAATCATCTCATTTATTACAGCACTTGTGGAATAGTATTATTGTTTAACTCATTTTTCTGCAAAACCTGCTTTAAACCTTTCCTCTAAGTAATTGTTTCGGAGATAATGTTTCAAAGAAGTAACATTTGAAATTTTATGTAGATCAAAGAGACTCTAATTTAGACTATTTTTTAAAAAATCTAGCTCATTATAACATTTATGACAAGATTTATGTGTGAATAAATTATATATTTTTAAAGAATGAAAATATAATAAAACAAAGCATAATAACTAAATTTCAAGTCTATTAACAGGTTATTAATTTGTTTTGAAAATGTTCAGTTTTTGTTCTAACTTACTTTAGAAGATATTGACAAGTGTTGAAAAAATTAAGTTAACATCAAAGTGTTATTACAAAAATGTTAAAATAGGTCTGCAGCGTTATATTTCTTATGTATGTACAGTATCTTAAAACTTGTCCATTTCATAAGTTTATAAATATGTGATGGAGAGATGTCATAATGATTTTATAACCTTATAAGAACAATCAGTATGGCACAAATATAGACAAATTTATGCTTATTTTTATTGGCAGGATGACATTGTTTTTTTAGTTCTCTATCTACTATGTTCTTTCATATTGAGAGAGAGGGGTTTTAAGCCATATGCAGAAGGGTTTAGGGGCAATTCCTGGCTCTGTGCTCAGGAGTGACCCTGCTCCTGCTGGGGCCCCATTCATGGTTCCAGGGAGTCAATCTGGTATGGCATGCAGGACAGACACTTCAATTCTGTACTATCTCTATGACCCAGATGGTTGATTGTGAGCATTAAATTCCATATAAAGTTGCTTTTATCTGTTGCCTTATTCTATTAATACTAGGTCTTCATTTGATACTATTCTTATTACATCTTTTTGCACATACTTCTATCCATTTTTTTAAATAAGTAAATACATATTCGAGGGGCCAGAGTGATAGCACAGCGGGCAGGATGTTTGCTTTTGCATGCAGCCCACCTGGCTTCATCCTTGGCATTCCATATGGTTCCCTGAGCACCACCAGGAGTAAGTAATTCTGAGTGTAGAGTCAGGAGTAACCCCTGAGTATCGCCAGGCATGACCAAAGTAAAAGTAAATACATATTCAAAAACTAATCTTGCCATAATCAAACCCTAAATGTGGGTGACAGGGCTGGGGATTTGGTGTGCGATGTGGTGCAATGAGCCAACTTGACCACCATGGAAATATTCAACGGTCACTAGGGCCATTCTTGAAAACGTCACTGGGAGTGGGAGTGCCACGCACTGCTGGAGATCACACCAGGGTTTTCTATGCCATCCCCCTCAACACTTCAGATTCAATTTGATCTTAAGATATTTTTATCTTAAGATTTTATCTGAAGATATTTTAAAATATCTTGAAAATACCTTATTTTTAAATAAATTATATTAGTATTGCTCCAAATTATTTTGAAATCTTGACTGTACTTATATAAGTAGAATGATAAAAAATATGATAGATCATTACAGATATCACAGGCATTATCATGAGGAAAATATGCAAAACAATTGGAGCCCTGAAATTAGATTTAATTAATGTAAAAATGTTGAGGAAAGGATGTTCAAAAAACTGAGGGAAATAATACATTGAAATATTAATCTATGGAGATAGGTTTGTTGAGGTATTCCAGATCTTCTTGTTGCAGACTTGGGAAGCTATAGGAATTCAGGAATTTGTCCATTTCTTCTAGGTTTTCTTGTTTTGTGGCGTACAGGCTCTCATAGTAATCTCTGATGATCTTTTGAATTTCTGTGGTTTCTGTTGTGATGTCCCCGTTTTCATTTCTGATTCTATTTATTTGGGTTCTCTCTTTTCCTTTTCTTACAAGTCTTGCAAGTGGTTTGTCAATCTTGTTTATTTTGTCAAAGAACCAGCTTTTGGTTTCGTTGATCTTCTGGATTGTTTTTTGACATTCCATCTCATTGATTTCTGCTCTAAGTTTTATTATTTCTTTCTTTCTGCTTGGGTTGGGCTCCTTTTGTTGATCACTCTCTAAGATCTTAAGTTGTGAAGTCAGACTGTTTATGATGGCCTTTTCTTCTTTTCTGATAAGTGCTTGAAGAGCTATGAACTTGGCTCTTAACACTGCTTTCGCTGTATCCCACAAGTTCTGGTAATTCGTGTCTTCAGTCTCTAACGCCATTCACAAAAGTCAGATCAAAATGGATTCTAGATCTCAACATCAGACATGAATCTATAAGGTACATCGAAGAAAACATAGGAGAAACGCTCTACGACATCGAAACGAAAAGTATCTTTAAAGATGACACACCACTGACCAAGCAAATGGAAGCAAAGATAAACAAATGGGATTATATAAAACCAAAAAGCTTCTGCACCTCTAAAGAAACGATGACCAAGATACAAAGACAATCCACAGAGTGGGAAAGGATATTCACCCAATACCCATCTGACAAGGGGTTAATATCCAGGATATATCAGGCACTGGTAGCACTCCACAAGAAAAAAACAGCCAACCCCATCAAAAAATGGGGAGAAGAAATGAACAGAAGCTTCCAAAAAGAAGAAATTCGAATGGCCAAAAGGCATATGAAAAAGTGTTCTTCATCTTTAATCATCAGGGAGATGCAAATCAAAACAACAATGAGGTACCATCTCACACCACAGAGACTGGCACACATCCAAAACAGCAAGAACAACCGGTGCTGGCGTGGATGTGGGGAAAAAAAGGGACTCTGATCCACTGTACGTGGGAGTGCCGACTGGTCCAGCCCTTTTTGGAAAACAATATGGGCATTCCTCCGAAAACTAGATATTGAGCTCCCATTTGATCCAGCAATAGCACTCCTGGGAATATACCCTAGAGACCGAAAAACACATAGCAGAAACACTATCTGTACTTCTTTATTCATCTCTGCGCTATTCACTATAGCTAGAATCTGGAAACCACCTAAATGCCCGAGAACAGAGGACTGGCTAAAGAAACTGTGGTTCATCTACACTATGGAATACTATGCGGCTGTCAGAAAAGATGAAATTATGAAATTTACCTGCAAATGGATGGACATGGAGACTATCATGCTGAGTGAAATTACTCAGAAGGAAAAGGACAGATATAGAATGACTGCATTCATTAATACAACATAAATAGATACCAGTGTTTTACTAAATGTGGGAAATGGTAATGGCAGATTAAAGCTCACCATTGAATATACACAAAGAGACTTAATTGATAAACTCTAAATACCTGCAGGTCTAGCCACAATGTGTAAAATAAGAGGGAGAGAGATGCAGAGACAGAGAGAGAAAGAGAGGAAACTGGGGTACCTGCTATTAAGGCAGCATGGGGGGTGGCGGGGAGGGGTGGAGTACATTGGTGGTGGAAATGGGGCACTGGTGGAGGGATGGGTGCTGGTATACTGTATTACCAAGAACCAATTATGAACACCTTTGTAATTGTATGTTTCACCGTGGTATAATAAAAAATTTAAAAAAAAAAGAAATATTAATCTATTTTTATATTCTATTTTGCCTGGTAATTGGTAATTTGGCTTTACAATTATTTCTCAGAGTTGTATGTACTCTTTGATTTAAGGAGTATTTATTAATAAAATTGCAAAAAAATGGATGTTTCATATTTACTTTTTTGACTTCCAAAATGAGATTCTATCATTCTTTGCTGTGACACTGGTTTTGAAAGTTCAAGCTTTAGTTTAGAATATAGTCTTTCAAAGAAAGAAGATAAAATAATTAAATAGTATGTATTTTTCATTCAGTTTAGTAAATTAAACAGTTAATATAATAGTGCCTCCCTTGACTTTCTCTCAAACCAATCATATGCTCTTGCCACTCCTCTCTCTTGAAATTAGTCACTTAATATGCCCATGTACATTTTAAGTAGCAATATAATCACAGAGTTCATAATTAAAATACAAAAAAGCATATCTCTAAAGTTAACTCCTATCCTTGATTTCATATATCATGTCTCCTCCCTTTATCTCATACCCTGTTAGGCAAAACTATTTCAGTATTTTCATGTTCCTTTCCGGAGTTGTATTACATTTCATATCATATCCTATATGTTGGCATCTCGTAACACAAAAGACAATGCCATTCCTTTTAATTTTTTTTTGCAAATACTTTCCTGAAATTTGATTTTTTCTATTAAAAATTGCATTTGCCAGATATATCTATAATTTCTATTATTAAATCTGATTAGTTTATCTTAATCATTGTTCTACCCCAGAGTAAATTTCACACACTATAAAATGCATTCTTCTATGGACATTAAGGTCTTAGGTGCTTTTTTTTGGCCGGAGGGGGTACAACTAGAAATACTCAGGGTTTACTCCTGGCTCTGCACTCAGGAATTACTCCTGGTAGTTCTTGATGGACCATGTAGATTGCTGGGGGATTGAACCCATGTCAGCCACATATAAGGCAAACACCCTACCCACTGTGCTGTCGCTCCTGCCCCAAGGTCTCAGTTTTTATAGTGTTCTTGTTTATTTGTTTTAGTCATGAACAATGCTGTTAAGAAAGTATTTTGATTTCTTTGCACACATATTTTAGCGTCTATTTATGGTAAATACTAAAGATAAAAATTACTAGACTAGAGGGCTGGCCAATTTTTGATTTCATTAAGTACTAGCAAGTTGTCAAGAATAGTTTTTTCCAATTCACACTCTAACAGTAGTAGAGAGCATTATTTATCCCATATTTTAAACTGTACTTACTATTGCCTTATTTTTTAAAATATGTCCCTCTAGTTGCTACAAAATGTTGGGTATATGTTTGCATTTCCCCACTTCTACTATCTACTTCTACTATCACTTGTATCACTTGCCACTTGTCTTCCTGTTGTTCTTCGATTTGCTCGAGTGGGCACCAGTCACATCTCCATACGTCCTGTCACATGCCAGTGTAGCCCAAGGGCATCTGCTCACTCCAGGAACATAAAGAGCCTCAAACCATTCCATCAGATCATAGAAATGAGGTCTATAATAGTTACTGGTATTTGGCATATCAAATTCAACACAGGTAGCTTGCCAGGTTCTGCCATGGGGGGTGGGAGAGTCGCCTCTCATCTCATGCATTTTTTGATGAACCGTGCAGCCGCAAGGCGGCCGTGCAAACCTGGCCTGTGATCAGCTCTTCTTCAGGGTGACCTCTGATGAGCTGGGGAGTCGGATGTGGAAAATGGCAACCCTGAGGGTGTGGGGGTTTCTCTGGCTTCTTGCATGGCTCTGCTGGGATGCTGGGCCAGGGCTAGAACCCGCCTTCCCTCCCGGGCACCTCGTGATCAGCTGGACACAGGGAGAGCCGTAGTAGCTCCGTCCCAGGTATGTGAGTCTCTCTATCAGGCATACATGGGCTGGGCTTGAAAAAAGACTGCTGTAGGGTGGGACTCTGATGAGCCAGGCTTGTGATCAGCTCTTCTGCTGGGTGGAGCTCGACAGAGCACTTCTACTATGCTATGGTAAAGTTTTATGGCAATCACTATTTGAGACGAATTGTTTCACACTCCACTTTCCAATTCTCTGGGACTTTGGGAGTGTGGGAGGAGTGGTGATCATAATTTTTAATTGAAAATACATGTGGTATATTGCTACCTGTACCTCACCATTTTGTTGTGTTACTTAGGAGAGATGATATGCTGATCAAAGTCATAAAAGTCGAGAACGAGGGACTGAGTCTTGACCAGTCATACGTGAGGTCACCCAGTCAGCATGGAGAGATAACCCACACTTTATATAACATCCTCAAAATGTAGGCAAGGACACTTTGTCCCCCATAGTGCGGTGTCTTTAAGAGAGTTTCAGCACTTGTACTTGTGAGATTAAAGAATAGTGTCATATAGCCCCATATGCCTGCCTTGAAATGAACTACTGGAAAAGTTAATGAGAAATCTGAGAATAGAAATGTAAGCTTTGTCTTCACTAAGTAAATGATTATTCTGTAAAACCTGACTTTTTCTGCAAAGTCAGCATATTTTATAAAATAACCGGACTCAAGGCAGGAGAGATTGCACAGTGAGTAATGCACTTGCCTTGCATGAGGCTGCCTGGATTTTATCCCTGTATCCCATATGGTCTCCCAAGCCCTGCGGAGTCATCTTAAACATAGAGCCCGTCCAGGAGTAAACACTGAGTACCACCAAGTAATCACTCAAAAAATAAAAATAAATGATAAAACAAACCAGAGATCAGGCCAACTAGATAGTACAAGAAGAAAGATGCTTCTATTGGGGCCAGAGCGATAGCCTAGCGGGTCCGGCTTTTGCCTTGCATGTGGCCGGCCCATGCTGGCCTGGGCTCAATCCCCTGGCATCCCATATGATCCCCTGAGCACCGCCAGGAGTAATTCCTGAGTGCAGAGCCAGGAGTAACCCCTGAGCATTGCTGGGTTTGACCCAAAAAAAGCAAAAAAAAAATAAATAAATAAATAAAAAGAAAGACAGATGCTTGTATTGCATGTGGTTTTCAATGCTACCACCCTAGTTCAAATCCCCAGAACCACATACAGTCCTAAGAGGCAGGAGTAGTCTGAATATTACCAGATACTGTCCAATGCTACCTCATCCCTAAATAAAAGGGATACCTCAAGATTTAGAATATCAAGGATTTGGGAGTTTTATAAAATTTAATTTCCTCAAATCATTAAAAAATAAAAAACTTACATATATTCTTTTTCTCCCTTAGTAAACACTGAGAAATATTCATTGATTTAGCCAAGAAATGAAATTATTAACCTTTAAGTATCTTCTGATCCATCAAATACTTGCAACTATTTTTGAAGTATTAGTTTTATATTCAAACCAAACTGCAAGTGACTTAAGAAAACAATGGAGGGCTGAAGTGATAGCATAGTGGGTAGAGCATTTGCCTTTTATGCAGCTAACCCAGGTTCAATCTCCAGTATCCTATATGATCTCTGAGCACTGCCAGGAGTAATTCCAGAGTGCAGAGCCAGGAGTTACCCCTGATCATTGACGGATGTGACCCAAAAGGAAATTAAGAAAAAATAAAGCAATGGAATAATTTATTTTTTATTTAAATATTTCAAATGCTCTATGTTTATTGCAGAAATCACTTCTCCCACATTTCATTGGCAAGAATTTGCCATTTAAGCAGGAAAAACTAAGGAGGTGGTCAAAGTTTAGAAAGTATTCTATAAGTTAAAACTGTTTCCCAAACTTATTTGGCCTAATAGCTTTTGCAACAGAAAAAAATCACTCATTGCTACACTCCAATCTAAACTTCTTGAAGTCAGCAGACAGAAAGCTCCTCCTAATAATAACTGAGTCTACTACTATGCTCCTGAATCATTACAATGCCTGAAAGGGACAGTATCTCACACTTGGGAAAACAATGCTGCTAAGGAAACTATAGTCTGAAGACTAAAGAGTTATAAACTTGCTCCATAGCCCCGAGGTGGATGAAGGGAGGAAGGAAGGATCCTTCCACCTTCCATCAATTTAGGTGAGAGGTGGGGCCAGAAATAGAACATTGCATAGAATGCTTGCCTTGCACTTCACCAACTTGGTTCCTTCCCTAGCATCCATCTGCCCCCCATATTCATTCACTCAAAGAGGTAGTCAGGGAGTAAGCCTTCAGCCTTGCTGAGTGTGGCCCAGAACTTAAAGACAAACAGAAGAAGTTAATTCAGTGAGATGATATTAAAAGAGATTACTGGAGCCTGAGAAAAATTTATGTGCCATTAGTACCTTTTTGTGAGATCTGTGTGTGGGTCTGTGTATATGTGAGAAAGAGAGCAGTTAAGAGAAAGCAAGAGGAAAGAGAGACACAGAGAGACACAGAGAAAGATTTGAGGCACGTTATACACACCTGGGGAGCAACAACTTGAGGGAGCAGATGATCTGCAAGTAGAAGGTGTTTTGGATGAAGGATGCTGCAAATTTTGCACTTACTTTCTAATCAAAGAATGGTGATATTTGAAGAGAATATCTAAAGACATCATCTTTAAATAGTTCTCATAGATCATAGATCACTGTCATAAGAAGAATAATTCTAAGGTCCATACCATTCTCTGCTCCCAACTTCAAACCATACAGGTCAGAGGAGGAAGATTAAAAATAAATAAAAACAGACAGGAGAGATCAGATGGAGTACAGCAATTATGTTGAGTATAGTCGATCCCTAGTTAGATCTCCAGCACCTCCTGTGTTCCCTCAGCTCTGCCAACAGTGATCTCAGAGCACAGAGCTGGGAATGAGCACAGACAGTGTGGTCCAAACCCTTAACCTCCAAGAAAAAGCATGAAGTGAAAAGAAAAATCATGATAATGAGGAGGGCTAGCAAAGGAAAAGTTATTAAAACAAGTAAAATTCTCCTCACCGTCTCTGTCTCTAATGTCTGCCTTCCTAATTTTTTGGTCTTTAGCAGGTTTTAACTAAAGTCAATTAATAATTCTGCTTAAGTTTTAAGAGTCACTAAGTTAAGAGAATTTTGCTTCAAACCCAGCCATGGTGAGGGTTACTACTGGTTCTGAACTCAAGAATTCCTCCTGGAAGGAGGTAGTCAGGAGTAAGCCTGGGATGCCAGGGATTGATTGAACCAGGGTAGGCTGCATGCAAGGCAAATGCCCTCCAGCTCCAAAGTTCAGAGTTTATATTGTAACTCTTGGACTAATCTAGTAACTACTGACTAGCTGAGGGACTAAAATGACTAGAGGATTATTTATGTAATATTATTTTTTATCTTAGAATGAATAGAGAAACTCTCTAGACTATCTGCCCAAATTTTATTACATGAGAGGAAAATAATACTCCAAAGTTTGAGCTTGTAGAAGCAATTATGAGGGAAGATATTTTTATGTGTGCATCTCTACATGTTGCTTACACAGAGTTACAATCACATGAAAACAGGGCTAGCTCAATGTGTGGGGTCAAATAAAATTGGATTCCAATTCAATATCTGATATTTACTAACTTTAGTCAACTTGAATTCCTCATTTAGCATCTCAGGATACCAAGATGCTTATCTGCAAAATGTCAGCTTATAATTATGTGTGTAAAGAAACTAACAGATTGCTTGCCACATGGAGAATGTTTAGTGTACATATATTTATTTCCCATAGCAAATAGTACATTTAAAAGATTTCTAAATGCATGTGAATTAACTGAAACCTTTTCTTCCATTATCATCATAATCTGCCTGGAGTTATTACTGAGTGCAGAGCCAGGAGAAACCCCTGAGCATTGCTGGGTGTGACCCAAAAAGCAAAATAAATAAATAAATAAATAAAATGACTGGGTCCCTGGGATGAACCCAGAGCCACAGTAGAGCCTGGAAAGCTACCTATAGTGTGTTTGATATGCCGAAAACAGTAACAATAATGGACCTCATTCCCAGTGAATGGAGATGTTACTGGAGCCCACTCGAGCAAATCGATGAACAATAGGAGGCAAGTGATACAAGTGAAGTGATCATCATAATCATCATTATAATCAAATCAACATGATATTAAGTTTTAGAGGACACAGGAAATCATGACCTTTGGCCAAATGTGAGTCATGTATCATTTTAAAACAAGGATTATTGGAACACAGCAACACGAATGCATTGCATATATTCCATTGTTGCTTCCATACATATATTGGAATTCTAGACATTGTAGCCATAGAATTGAGCAGTTGTAACTAATGGCAAGCAAAACTTAAACAGTTTCTCCCTGTTACTTAACAAAAGAGACTGCCATACATCCATTTAAATGGTATGCTCTTACACCACGACTTTATAAACACTGACTCATTTATTTTTACAAGCAATTCTTTTATTAATATTCTCCAACTCTCAGGACTACATGTAAAATAAATACAAGTATTTATCTTTCAAAATTTACTGAAACATAAAAAATGTATAACCCTTTAAAGAGGAGGATTGCGGGGAAATATTTTCAGCATTATCATTCAGTTTCAACCATCTCTTCTTAAGATCTATAATGCTCTTCCTTCTCCATTATGGTAGTACATGAACTAATAAAGCAGTGATGATATCAACTTTATGTCCTTTTGTATTTTAGCCACAGCTGGTAATGCTTAAGGATTACTCCTGGATCTTCAGTCAGGAAATACCCCTGGTAATACTCAAGAGACAATATGGTATGCCAGGGATGAAGCCAGATAGGCTATATTCAAAATAAGCACCCTATGTCCTATACTAATGGCCCATTATTCACAGCCAATTATATTGTTTCACACCATTGCAATGAGTGCCATGCAGGAACCCATAAGTAATTGATGATATATGACTTTGTCCTGTCCATGAATCTGATAACATTAGAAAAATGTTTTAAATGCAGAGACTGAATAAGACTGAAAAAACTTTTTCTTAAAAAAAGTTTAGAAAATGGCAGCTAGTAAGTGGCAGAGCCAGAAATAAAATGTTTAATATTAGATCTCATAGACTGTCATATTTTATTGCTGTAAGGGTGAAAACATTTTCCATTTGCCCTTCTATTTTTTCTTTTTATAAAATAATCTTCCAAATTCTTTTGGTTTGAATAATAATTAAATTGACATAAGATAGAAAAGAATGAGAAAGGAGATATAATAGAATCAATGATTGAACTTTTTCTACCAAAAAACACAAAAAATATTAACGGTAAATGTATATAAACACAAGAGATATGACATAAGGGTTCTATAGAATTAAAATGATCTCTCCAAATTATGTCTTCTCTTTGTGTCCACCTGTATTGATATATCTTGGTGAATTCAGCAATTTAAAAACTGTATTTCCATTTAATGTATTCATTTACCCAGAAAATATTTGTTGACTGGCTCCTCTTTACTAGAACCTTAAGTCTAATTGGGATTAAAGAATATGACATACAATTTTAGAGATATCTCATAAAACTTCTTAAAAATTACAAAACAAGAATGCAGCGATAAAAAATCCACTTAAGATTATTATTGACAGCTAATCTCATGTTTAAGAGTTTGTTTCATCATGTTTCCTTTTTCATTCACATTGTTTATGGATCCTTGTACATATTTGAGAGAACTATGAGTTTAAGATCCATGTACTAAATAATCTAAAAAGGTTTAGTCTTATATTTTGCTGTTGTCATTGAAATTTATATTTAAAGCAAACAAAAAATTTTGCACCTGAAATTCTCATATATGCTATATATACATATATATATATATGAGAATATAATTAAATTTTTTAAAAAAATTATTTTAATTTTTTACATTTATTTATTTATTTTTTGACGATTACAAAAATGTTCATGTTTGGGTTTTAAGCCATACAGTGTTCCAGCACCCATCCCTCCACCAGTGCCCACCTCCCACCAGCAATGTCCCCGATACCCTCCTTCCTCCCTTAGCCTGCCTCTGTGGCAAGTTCTCCATCTATTTTCTCTACTTCTCTTTCTATCTCTCGCTTTCTCTCTTCCCCTCTCTTACATGTTGAGGATTGTAATAGACTTTCAACAATTATTGGTCCACTGTTCCTTTCTCTGTCTTACCTGTCTTCTTGTCCTTTCTCTGCCTTTCTCTGCTCCCACACATTTGCAGTAGCTTCCACCTTTGGCAAGACCTCCTGACCCACATTTCGCCTGTCCTTGGATATTGGTATCATAATATTTATTTATATATATATATATGTATGTATTTATATATATATATATATATATTATATGTATGTTATACAAATAAATGCAGTCATTCTCTAAGAAAATCTAAAGGGTTGGAGTGCTGACTGTCGGTAAAGCCACTGGGGTCCCCAACAGTGCCTGGGAAGCGAAGTTCCCTTCTACCTCCGGGCCGGCAGGGAATGGATGAAAAGTCAGGAATCCAATGCAGTTTTAAAAGGGCTTTACTAACACAGGTTCTGATATGCAATCCAAGAGCAGGGAAAACCTCCGGACCCTGGGTTCCCAGCTAGGCCCCAGCCACATGTAGGCCAAGATGGCTGCCACCAAGTGTTGAGGCCCAACAGAGAATGGAGAGGACAGAGAAGCAAAACGCCAAGGGAAACTGAAAAAGGCAAAAAGGAAAAAAAGAGCTTCTTTCTTCTTGCAGCTTACTTTATAGCTCGAAATCGCCCACACTTCCCAGCCTGGCCCATTCTGGGCTGGGCTATCTAGAAATGAAAAGAGGAAAACAGAACTATAGAAATGTAGCAACTTCAGGAGGCCTTCTGGCTGTTTACAAGGACCCAGAGTTAATTCAAAGCCACCCTAGCAGAGCTGGGAGGAGCTATAAGCAAAATGCAACTTCCCCTGGCAGGGGAGGGTCTAATGCCCTCAGGTAATTTCTCCCAGCACCTCACCTAATGTCTTGAGCCAAGATCTGCCTGGAAATGCCTTTATAGGGTAGAGAAGGGGGTTTCTGAGATGGCATGCCTCTGTACCAAAGACTAATATTAATGCCAGTTAAATATTTCTCCAAGCCTTCACAAGAGTCTCTTCTACTTCACTGTAGTTTTGTATTTTAGTTGCCTTTGAGTTATCAGGAAGCCATGCTTGCTTGCTTGGAGGCAAACAGCATTTCTCTCTGGTCTAATTACTTAAGAGATCCAACGTGGCCAGGCAAATATGCTGGTAAGATCTAGCTAGTCCCACGATGCTTGTGGTAGCATGAGAGAATATTTATACCAGACAATACAGAATACATGGTCAGATAAACTGCCACATTTAAACTACCCCCTATCTATGAAGTGACCTGCAGGAGGCAATCCAGGGCAGATGCATAGGCTTTTAGGTGTCCTGCAACAGCTGACCATGTATGCATGAGGCACCAAGTTTGATCCCTAACACAGTATGTCTCTCTGAGAACTACTGGATGTGTTTTGGAGGTCCAAGCACCTCTGAAATGCTGGTATGCTGAACCAGAGACTCTCAGACATGGGACGAGCTGCTCCTTCCTCTCCCTGTGCCAAGTTGCTCATGAGGCTCCGGGAGGCATGGCGGGTTCTAGCCCTGGCCTGCCACCCCAGCTGAGCCTCACAACAAGCCAGATCACCCTTCCCTACTTTATGGGGCCCGCCATTTTCCACATTCGGACTTCCCTCTCGTCACAACTCCACCCAGCAGACCAGACTATCACAGCCCTGTTTTGCGCGAGCCGCTAGCAGCTGCACGGTTTATCAATAAATGCTTTATTTAGAGGTGACTACAACAGTATGCCACCCACGGCAAGCCTGGCAAGCTGCCCGTGTAGTATTTGATATGCCAAATACCAATAACATTTATATTAGGTCATTCCCATTACCTAATATAATTGTTTGAGGTTCTTTATGTTCCTGGAGCAAGCGGATGACTTTGGGTTCTACTAACATGAGACGGGACATATGGAGATACTACTGGTGCCCGCTCTAGCAATTAGATGATTAACGGGAAGATAGTGATAGTGATAGCACCTCTGAGCTTCTGTGGTATCATACAATCAATTGCTTATTGAATCATTTTAAAGTATTTCCAGAGTAGCCCTGGTATTTCCTGATTATTACTTAAGAGGAAAGTCTTAAAATAATAAAATTATTTTATGAAAATTTTATATGGAAGTAGTATTTCACATAATTTTACTAACATTTAATTAAAATAATACAATATAAATATTAAGTAGAGAAATTATAAAAATTAATTTAGTTAAAAAATAAGTATACATTCAATATTAGCATTTTAATTACACAGAAAATATTAAAATATAAAATATTAAAGGAACATTTTATATTGTCTTATTTTCAGTATGCAAAAATTAACTTTAAAATGTTAAGACCAACTTACAGGAAGAAAAAAATGTTGGTTTATTCTTAGGACTTAAGTCCTCTACCTATTTATTTATTTCGGTAAAACTCATCCAACAAAAACCTTAAAAGAACATATCCACTTGTTGTTCTTGTTCTTTTTGAATATGTGCCAGTCTCTGTGGTGTAAAGTGGTATCTCATTGTTGTTTTGATTTGCATCTCTCTGATGATTAGTGATGATGAGCATTTTTTCATATGTTTTTTTTGCCATTTGAATTTCTTCCTTGCTGAAGTTTCTGTTCATTTCTTCTCCCCATTTTTGATGGGGTTGTTTGTTTTCTTCTTGTAAAGTTCTACCAGTGCCTGATATATCCTGGATATTAACCCCTTATCAGATGGGGATTGGGTGAATATTCTTTCCTATTCTGTGGACTGCTTTTTTGTATCTTAGTCACTGTTTCTTTTGAGGTGCAGAAGCTTTTTTAGTTTCATGTAGTCCCATATGTTTATCTTTTCTTCTAGTTGCTTTGTTAGTGATGTTTCATCTTTGAAGATGCCTTTAGCTTCAATGTTATGGAGGGTTTTTCCTATATTTTCTTCAATGTACTTTATGGATTCAAGTCTGATATTGAGATCTTTAATCCATTTTGATCTGATTTTTTGTGCATGGTGTTAGACACAGGTCCAAATTCATTATTTTACATGTCGCTGCCCAGTTTTCCCAACACCACTTATTGAAGAGGTTTTCCTTACTCCATTTTGGACTCGTTGCACCTTTATCAAAGATTAAATGATTATGTGTTTGAGGTTGGGTGTCAGGGATACTCAATTCTATTCCATAGGTCCACGGGTCTGTTTTTATTACAATACCATGCTGTTTTAATTACTACTGCCTTGTAGTACAGTTTGAAGTTGGGAAGGTGATGCCTCCCATCTTCTTTTTCCCGAGGATTGCTTTAGCTATCCTTGGGGGTTTATCGTTCCATACAAATTTCAGGATTGTTTGGTCAATTTCTTTGAAGAATGTCATGGGTATCCTTATAGGGATTGCATTGAATCTGTACAGAGCTCTAGGGAGTATTACCATTTTGACAATGTTGATTCTCCCCATCCATGAGCAGGGAATATGTTTCCATTTCCTTTGTCCTCTTTTATCTCTTGGAGCAGTGCACATATTCAAAGAACAAGAACAACAAGTGCTGGCGTGGGTGTGGGGAAAGGGGACACTCATCCATTGTTGGGAAGCAGGCTGGTACAGCCTTTCTGGAAAACAATATGGACTTTCCTCCAAAGACTAGAAATTGAACTCCCATTTGACCAGCGATACCACTCCTGGGAATCTACTCTGGGAAGCCAAAAATGCGAGCGGAAACACCATCCCTACTTTTATGTTCATAGCAGCATTATTCACAATAGCCAGAATCTGGAAGCAACCAGAGTGCCCGAAAATAGATGACTGGATAAAAAGCTTTGGTACATCTACACAATGGAATACTATGCAGCTGTTAGGAAAAATGAAGTTATAAAAATTTGCCTACAAATGGATGGACATGGGAAGATTATGTTGAGCGAAATTAGCCAGAAGGAGAGAGACAGATACAGAATGACTGCATTTATCTGCATAACATAAATATATAGGTACATAATATGACACCAATATCCAAGATCAAGTGAAACATATATCAGGAGGTCCTGTCAAAGGTGTAAATTATCACAAACGTGTGGGATTCAGAGGCTAGGTAAGACAGAAATGGAACTGTGTGCTAACAATTGTTGAGGGTACTAATGCCAACCTAGAACTGTGCATTAAATAGAGGCAAAAGATACACATGACAACCCTTTAATGTATGTTCTGTAATCCATAGTCTGGAGGGAAGGAAAAGAAAGAGATAGAAATGAAAAGAAATCAAGAACCTGCCATGGAGCAGGGCTGGGGGGGAAGGGAACCGGGGACGTTGGTGGTGGGAGATGGGCACTGGTGGCGGGATGGGTGCTGCAAACAATTCAGTATGATTTGTTGGCAAAGTGCTACACCGTTTCAATGAAACAATGTATGTTTTAACTGAACTAAAATAAATACATGTTTAATCACTAAAAAAAAAAAATAAATAAAAGAACATATCCAAAGAATGAAAAGATCCTACTGAAAGTTCCATAGTAGGATCTTTTATTTTTAAAAAAAAGCTTTTATTGCAATTCTAGTATTCTTATCCAGAAATATAAAAAGATGCCTCTAAGCCATGCTGCTTTACTTTCCAAAGACGTAATAAATGACCTCCTTAGTCAGGAGAATCTGCTCTAACTTAGAAGCCCCATGTACCTTTACCCTGCAAGCCTCAGGGGAAAGTAATTAAATTTAATAGCAGGATGAGTTCTAAACAAAGTTGAACCAGAGATAGAGATTATGCTCAAATGCAACTCTTTATCGAAACTGGTGTGTGTGTGTTTGTGTGTGTGTGTGTGTGTCTGCGCACACATACGCACATGCTACACCTACCTATACTCAGGCTTATTGCTACCTATGCACTCAGGGATAGATCCTGGCAGACTTGAAAGACCAAATAGGGTGCCTTGTTGAGGATCAAACCAAGGTCCATCAAATATAGTGCAAGTGTCTTACCAGCTGTATTATTTCTCTGGTCCTAGGAACTGGCTTTCATATTATTCTTTGCCTCAATTATAAAAGGGTCCTTACCCAACTACCCAAGATACATGAAATAATGGGTATGGACCCTGTGAGAAAGAAGAGATACTTATAAATAATTTTTCAATTTTGACGTATACAACACTGTTACTTTTAATTTTTAATCTTCTACAAACAGGGTAGTATGTGAACATTCATTTTTGCCCCAAAGGAATATGTACTGTGGAATTTCAGCATAAACATACATCATTTTTTTCAACCACACTCAACAGATGAATATAAACTAACTCTGATTATATTCCATTTGCCACTAATTGGCAACAACCACAAAAGTGAAAAACACTATATTTTGAAATAGGCATATTACAAATTATGAAAATTTAAATTGTATTTTTCCCTTTTGGTGGGCTATTATAAACATTTATTATATAACTTAATTCATACCTCTTTTTTATCAGAAATTAAACTTCTAGGAATTATTTTGTAGATGATTTCAAAGATGTTATATATCTCTTGAATAAATAATCTTTTAAAATTTCAGCACTCTAAAACTCCAAATAAAGCCACAATGAGCAATGGAGCTGATTAAACAAAATATGGAGTACCATATAACCATTAACAGTTTTTATGCTAATTCAGCATGCTCAATAAAATGTAGTTTTAATTTATTAAAGAAACAGTGGGTGTTTTTTTATTTTGCATGTCAAATATGTTATGCAACTATGTAAAAACATAAAGAATATTTTAAAAATTAATGTTAATGCTTTAATGAAAATAGTTGGTAAGAGAAAAGACAAGAGTAAATCTTAGTTTTCAGTTTAATTGAACAGTTCATAATTTAAATGCATTTCCGCTTCAAAAATGATTAAGAAAACAGTAATCTAGGAAACTTATTGAATTTGCAAATATATGAACTATAAACAGATTATCTATTATTTTTATGTGACACAATCTGATAAACTATGAAACTGAATATATATGTATTTGTATACACATGGTACAAAATATGTTACATTGTTTTAAGAAAATCTATACTATTCATGAGATTAAATAACTATTCTTACAATTTCCACCATCATCTCAGTATTTAAAACTATTCTAGGGGCCAGAGTGATAGCACAGTGGGTAGAGTGTTTGCCTTGCATGCGGCCAACCCAGGTTCAATCCCCCAGCATCCCATATGGTCTCCCTGAGCACCGCCAGGATTAATTCTTGAGTGCAGAGTCAGGAGTAAACCTTGAGCGTTGCCAGGTGTGACCCAAAAAGCAAAAAAAAAAAAATTCTGACATTTAATTTTAGATAATAATGTTTCTCCTATAATTAATCTTATGTCTTTAATAATTCAATGATTCAGTCTTACTGAAATCATTCTAAATGTCCCCACTGTTCCAACTGTATCAGTTAAAAATAAATTTAAAGTGGAGCCCTCAGTATCTCCAGAGCAGTTATATATTTTATATGTTAATCTGTTGATTGAAAAAATATAAAATATCAACTCTAGCAAATATCATTGTTTTATTTGAAATGATTTTGCATTTATCTCTAATACAATGACATAGAAGGTAGATTTAAAATTAGCTTCCTCTCTGTTTTTAGATTTGTAAATCCCACCTCTCATATTACCTCATTTACACTTTTAAAAATTTTATGATGCTCATATTCTTTTATTATCTGTTAGGTTAATCAGCAGACAAGATTTTATGTACATTTTCTAGTACATTGCCCTTGAGAAATGAAGATTATTATTCATCTCGAATAAATAAATACTATGTAAGGTTGTAGCAGTAGATATCCAATATACCTGCCAACAAACATAAACTTTGTCTCCTAAATTATATTATCTATTTTATATAGATAATATAATCTTATTACATAGATAAAATAGATCTTATACATGTTTATGCAAAATACTGTGTATTAATGAAAATCCAATGTTGCTTTTGCAAAACCAAAAAAAAAAACCCACTATAGTACCTATTAAATTATTTAACATATAATTCTGAGACTATTATCTTTTATCTAACATTCACTTTTGGTGGGTGGCAAGGACCAAACCAGGATAAAAAATAAAATTGGCCACAATGAGAGGACACAATTTTCTAAATTATTATTGAAATTTTGATTTAAGTTAGATAAGCTAAATTATTTTGGCGCCAAAACTGTCTCTCCCCACCACAGCTATACTATTCCCTAGCGAGTATTTCTACAGTTCTATATATGATTTGCAATGATGACATTCAAATATTCCGTGTACCATTTCTCATTTCTATACAATATGCAATAAAAAGAATAAAACATAGCAAGAAAAATAGCCCAGCTTAAATATGCACATTGAAATTTCTCTTGGTGACTCTTCTAATTTATTATTATTAAATATCTGGGATATGCAAGTTTAAAAAGTTTTTCTTTAGAGTTTCTCTGAGCAAGATAATCAGTTATTTTCTGTGACCTTTGCAAAATACTACATGAATGCTTTATTTTCCATGATAGTGATACAAAGCAGTAATCATTGAATACAAAATGCAGTTATTACTAAGGCCCTATAGATCATAGTGGGTATTTTTGCACCATGACCCCAAAAAAGGTTTTTATCATTGAGACATTATTCCATGATGCAATGTTTCAACAAATGATAATTTTTATTGCATTCTAATATTTGTACAGAAATAGGAAAATAGCAGGGGGTGGTGGTATTGTGGGTGGGATTCTGAACCTCTAACTTTCATTCTCCAAGTCCCTGCTGGCCTCAACACACAGTCTAAAATGCTAAAATATTTTGCAAAGAGGCACAATACAATTAGTATAAGAATGTAAAAATTGCAAATCCTGGCGACATCTCTAGATCACATTGTATATTTCTGTACAACACAGCCTCAGCCAACCCCATTGAGAACTCAAGAGGACAGTCCTTTAGGATCCCAAACAGAAGCAAAAAGGGATAAAATCCTACATCTTGCATGGTTAAAACTCTTGATGTAGTGCACATAGGGAAAAAAAAAGAACTTGAGGCAGACCATTTTACTTTAGTTAGGCAATTCCTGAAAAGGAACTTGCTCTTAGCTGTAATCCTTTGCAGGCAATACTTTCAGCACCAGAACAGATAACTTTCTCAGTCTGAAAGGACATCTGTTATTTTTCTACATATAAGTTTAGCCATTTAACTTTTTTATTATAAGAGCTTGACGATTGCTGGCTTCTAATATCTACCATGCATTAATGAAACATAGAACTTTTGAAATAATGATTTTATGAACATACAACATCTTGAATATATAAAAGGCTTACATATGCTTAGTATTTGCCTGTTGTCATTTTTGATGTCCTAATATCGATAATTAAAGTGCATATTTTAGGCTATATCCATTACTGCAAATATATAGCTTGTATGTGTTTATGTCAGTGCAAATTTCAGAGTAGAAAGAAAGAAAAGAATTCTCTTTTGCAGTCATCAGTCAATATTTGTTTGCGGGCTCCAGATGAAAAGGGTTCTATGAACAGGTTGTAGGCTTTTGTGTTGACATAATTCTATCTGCAGCTATATATTTTGCCAAGTCTATACCATCCCTCAGTTGGATGTACAATACCCTACCAGCAGTCTCTTCACTCTCCCATCTTCATCTCTTTAAAATTATACTCTACCCACAGAGAAGCCAGTAAAATGCAAACCCAACCACATCATTCTCCAGTTGACAATTCTTCAAAGTGCTCCATGCACTTTATATATTCGAAATCCTTGCCAAAATTTTTTAATAGCAGATCTGACTCCTACCTGCTTCCCTCAGACTGCCTCATCATATCATTCACTTGGTACCGGAACATAGTAGGCCTAAAATCCAATCACAAATAACTTACTCATTACTGCTGCTTTCTTCTTATTTCTTAGTTAAGTTGTCCAATGAAAACTATGCATTATTCTCCCTTTCCTCCCGAAGTTTCTACTGCATTGGCATGTGCATGTCCAGACCCTTCTCCATCAGATGGACTTACTTATCTCCATTAAACCTTCATCACAACTATCTAGTTATTCTGTTTGTTTATAAACATGATAGCATGTGTATTTTATATTACTTCTATAAAAGTACAGATGGAATGGTTTCCTCTATAATTATAATAATTTGTTGAATCTATTATAAATATTAACAGACATAGGGGCCCTTTAATTTTTACTGTTTTTTGGCATATCGAATATATCACGGGTAGCTTGCCAGGCTCTGCCATGGAAAGTTCTTTAAAACATAATATGTCTAAAAAAGTAGGGGGGGGGGGGGGGGGGCCGAGCAACAGCATAGAGGGTAGGCATTTGCTTTTCACGCAGCTGACCCGGGTTTGATCCCAGGCACCCCATATGGTCCCCGGAGTTACACCAGGAGTAATTCCTGAGCAAGGAGCCAGGAGTAACCCCTGAACATCGCTCAGTGTGACCCAAAAAAAAAAAAAAAATGTAGGAATGTAGGTGTGAGGGGACAATGATCATTACAATGTATAAATATGAAAGATTATGGGAAGGACCTGGTCCTAACCTTCATTATTATCTAATCCTGTGGTGCGGCCATTCTGTGGCTGCGCGCTGGCACAGTTATGGGCCTGGTCTGTCTCTTGTCTGACTTTGCTCTTTGTGATGGCTGCTGGCTTGTGGCCATGCCCACTGGGACATGAAGGTGGAAGGATGGGGGAAGGAGTCCCAATCCCGTTCCAAGTCCTTCCGTAGTAGCCATCCCCCCACGTGTCTGCCAACCCTAGGAGCTATCTTGAACTCGGCCAGGGACCGAGCCATTTACCGCCTACTGAAACTCCATGCTCTGAAACAGAGCAAAACTGAGCTTGATCTCAGCACCCATTATGAGATAGGCTCTCCAGAGCCTATCAGGAATCAGCCAAGGGTATAGAGCCAGGAGTAAGTCCTGAGCACAACTTGGAGCAGTACACAAGTGAGTCAATCGGCACAGAAGTGGGTCTGGTCTGTCTCTTATCCGGCTTTGCTGGTTGTGATGGCTGTCAGCTCTTAGCCATTCCGCTACCGTCAGCTGTCCAGTTAATTGCCCCATGTGATTTCTTGCATTCCTTGTCCACGCCTCCCCATTTCTACATTATTTAAGGACTATACGATCAGTGGTCTATCCTGTGATCTGTCTCATTTCTTGCCAGCATCTTCAACTGAAATTTTGTTGCATGAAGCTCACCCAGCACTTCATTTAGTGCTGTCAGCCTCAGATGGGCAGGAAACATAATGCGATTTATCAGCAACCGCTGCACTAGAGCTGTTACTGACTGGATTCCACGGGATGTCAAAGAACGCATGGCTGTCCACCTATGAGATGGTCAGACTTCGTCAAAAACCTGAACAAATGGTTTGAGGCTCTTTGTGTTCCTGAAGCGAGCAGATGCCATTGGGCTACACTTGCACGTGACAGGGACAAATGAAGATGTTACCAGCACCTACTCGAGCAAATCAAGAACAACAGGAAGATAAGTGATAAGTGATAATAGATGCAAAAATTAGAAAGTATATTAAATACAATCTGAGTTATCCAAGGATTAGATTGGAAATGTATAAGGCCATGTTAACACTTGAAGAAGCAAAGAAAATAACTTTAGTGCTTTAGTAGTATTTTCTTGAAGCAGGTAGGAACATAATATAATATTTTCTTCTTGTTCACAATTACCTCATTCAGGGAGCTGAACTACAGTCTTACAGCATTTTCTTTGCATGCAGCCAGCCCCCTGGCATCCCATATGGTCCCCTGAGCACCGCCAAGAGTAACTCCTGAGTGCAGAGCCAGGAGTAACCCCTGAGCATTGCCGGGTGTGCAGAACAATTACCCCATTCAATAGTAACCTTATTCAATGACTTACAGTAAAAAAATATTTGTTTTATTATCCTCATTGTTATTTAAATGCTGAACAAAGTATTTTATTGTTATTACTAATTATTGCCTATAATTTTGCAACAATTCTGTAAGTGCTCCTTATAAAGAAACTTTCTATGTTTTGTTATATATTTGTTTATATTCATTTACCCATCTTGATTACAGAAATACTCTTGATTACAGAATTTATCATGATTACAGAAATAATCATCATATGGCCATACTATTTTAAATGGTGCCCTTTTATATCACCCTTTAATTTTCTTTTAGGTATTTGTCCTTCCACATCTATGCATTTATTTTTCTATTAAATGCATAACTAGAATAGAAAAAATATGCCTGTATTCTTTTTATCTCTGTTCTAGATTAAGACTTGGCAAATATAGGATCAGAGAGATGGTACAGAGCAGAACTGAGCTTGTTCTCAGCACCCACTACGAGATAGCTCTTCAGAGCCTATCAGAAGTCAGCCAAGGGCATAGAGCCAAGAGTAAGTCCTGAGCTACTGGGTACAGTACCCAAAACAAACTCAAAGAAGTCTTGGAAAATAAGAAATAAATTACAAATATTTGACAAATGAACAAGTAGATGAATCTATTCATATAAGAAATACACATAGATGGAACGTTGATGCTTCCCAGTGAAGCTGAATAAAATGTCTTTTAGTCACTACAGTATTTTTTAACTTTAAAAGGTAATTTTGAAAATAAGAATTAGAATTAACCTTTGCTTTAATTTTATGTATATTTATGCATGGAAAATTATTACTTAATCCAAGGTTTTATCATTTGCTAGCAAGAAACTTAGTCCTTTCAAACTATTCTGTGGTGATAAATATCTAATGAATATCTATTAAATAATTGTAATGAATATCTAATTGTCATTGGTATTAATTCCATTGATATATATTATTTGCTATGTTTCTGGTAATTATCTAGTTATTTATAGATAAGTGAAGTTTAATTTTAAATAAATTAATATGTATTTTAGAAATTAATTAGCACAACTTTTACATAGCCAAATTGAATGAAGGTTTTCTTTATAGATATATGCATGTGTAACTATTTTAGTTAAATTTTTAATTTGTATGGATTTTATCCTGTCTAGCAGAAAAATGAGCCCTAAATTTACAGTTAGGATCATTGTGTTTCTAGTTTATTCGCTTTATTATGTGACTGTACAAGTCTGTTAAATTATTAGGAATTCAGTTTTGTGAATTTAACAAAATTGAAAGCAGTGGATTGACTACATTCCTTTTAAATGTTAAAGTACGGTTTCTTTAACACTTCACATAAATTTGAATTTAATACGCATGTGGTTTTAGTAAAAATTTGTCAGGTGGATATTTACTTTTGTCTCTTTTCAGGGAGTGTCAATGAGAAGGTTTCAAATTATTCAAAGTCATTTTCTTTAATGCCCCTTTCTAACTTGTATGTAGTGAGGACTGCATGGCATATCTTCAGTTGCATAATTAAGTGATAATTATTTTACATTAAAGTTAATTTGGGAGCCAGACATAGAACAGAGGGTAGGGGCTTCGCCTCACACACAACCTACCCAGGTTCAATCCCTGGCACACCATATGGTCTCCCAAGCTTCCCAGAAGAGATATCAGAGAGCAGAGCCAGGAGTAAACCATGAGGACTGTTGGTTGTGGCTGCCAATAAATAAATTAGGTGTGTATTTTTTCTTAGAATTATCTATTTGGGAAAGAATAGATATATTGACTGAAGGCTAAGACCAAATCTATTTGGATGCTGCTGAATAAAGCAAGGATCAGGTAAGACTCCACAAGCTAGATTCTGTCTTATATTAAAGTACTCACTCCTAACAACTACTGTGAAGGTCAGTGACACATGAATACTGTGGTAGGTAATATGGTTTCTCTCTAATTTTAGAAGAGAATTTTGAAGCAATTAATGTTTTCTATTAGCCAACTGGAATGGTTATATTACTTAGCAACACTTTATTGAATATAGAATTACCAAAGTCTTTGAAAGTAAGATACAATGTGTTATACATTATAGTACTTAAGTTATTAAAGTCTCTGCTAAAGAATTGCCAATAGAAAATTATATGCCTTATTATCATTTATCTAAGAAAAATTTAATGAAATAGCAAGTACATAAAATAAGAATGGTTTTCTTCTACATCTGAAATAAAAAATAATTAAGGTTTTAATCTTTTTATCTTTATGTGATCTATAACATTAAGATAAGAAGCCTCTTAACTGCATTCTATACTGCAGAAGTCGTAGTAAAATCAAATAGTGATGTGAGGTTTTCTGCAATATGTCAGAATCTTAAGAGGGAGTTTCTCTCTAATCCTGTGTATCAACGTTATCAACCTAAAAGTATTTCAATTCTCTGCCTACTATTTTTTCCCTTTCCCTAACTATGACTATTAGATTAACTTGAGTGGACGATTATCAGTAGTTTAGAGACCCAACCTAGTAACAAAGACAATTAGAAGATGAAATCATAATTAGCTTTGGGGTTCATACTGCATTCAGGCAATCATGGCCTGTTTGATTCCCGTTGCCTATTGTTACCAATACATTACTATTCTGAATAGCTCTAGAATGTATATCTGGTCTCTGTGTTTTTTATTCGTTTACTCAGCAATTATTTATGAATGCTTTGAAGGTGCTAGTCAGCTTTTTGTCATTGAGGATAGAGAAAAAAAGAGGAAATATGAGTCAATGCTTTTCATAAGATTACATTTGGTTTGGGGCGGGGGGGCCCGCGGGGGGGGGGTTGCGGCCGTGGCGGCCGCCCGCGGGGTACCCCCCCGGCCCCCGATAGCCCCCCGCCAGGCAGGGTCTGAGCACAGAGCCAGGAAACCCGGAGCGCCCGGGTGTGCCCAAAAAAAAAAATTACATTTGGTTCAAGGAAACATGCAGATCAAGCAATAATAATGTCATAGGAATTGAAAAGTGCTATTAAGAGGAGGTAAAGTGGACATGGGGCATGGGGACGCTTTGCCCTCCCTCCGAGTTGTGGTATCCGCAGTGGCAGCCGGTCCCCGAGGCCACGGCCGCTGGCTGCTGGGCTGCACACGGCCGGACATGCCTCCACTGGGGCCACAACATTTCTTTTGTTTTATTGCTTTTTGGGGTCACACCCAGGAATACTCAGGGGTTCTCCTGGCTCTGCACTCAGGAATTACTCCTGGCAGTCCTCAGGGGATCATATGGGATGTCGGGAATGGAACCCTATTGGGCCACATGCAAGGCAAATGCCTTACTGGCTTCTCCCAAACCTGCTTTACATTCAAAGTCTGAGAGAAAAAAAAATGGTGGTCCATGTTACTTCCACTCTTAGAACAGTGCACATAATGCCATCATGCCATGAAGAAGTTGTATCTGAATGAGCAACACAGAAATTCACTAGAAAAACATACCATTAGTGAAATAAAATAGAATTCATGTCTGCACATCCTATCCTTTCACCAGGCTTAATTCCCTTAAAAATATGCACCATAAGGCACCATAAATCCACCACACTAAACTTTCAGGAAAATGTTTTGCCCTACTAAACTTTTTATTTCTTGAGAGCCAAAGATCCTAGAGTCTTTGGAGAATGTTGTCTAGAGATAGCTTGGGATCTTAGTTGTTTAATCTACTTACAATTTAAGATATTTACATGTCCTTAATCCAGGGTTCATGCTAATGAGTTCTCTCTTCTGTGTAAATACTGATGGAGGGTGCAGCAGTTACAAAATTCAGAATCATTTTGACTCTGAATGAATAACTTCTGAAATATTATTATAATATCTACTGTGAATTCAATATTAATCTAGATTGGGGAAAATTCCTCTTTACACCCATTGGTCCCAACATGGAACAGTTAGAATTTACCAAGAGACCACCACCCTGGTACATGAGATTACCATTTAAGATCAAAGGAAAGATCACACAAGTTTACCCTCAAGCAAACAAGCATGCCCCTTTCAGTAAACAGAGGACAAGACCAAGAATCACCTTGGTGCAGAATAGAAAACAGATGGTACCCACTACCATCTAGATTGCATGAAACCCATGAAATTATGGTGTGTTTATCCCAATGAATATGCATCCATTGAGATGTATTTCTTTGTAACAGCTCTCTCTCTCTTTTTCTCTCTTTCTCTCTCAGTATTTTGACATAAGAGACAATCTCAGGGGAAGGGACTCCCTGTAACAGGTGTGACACTACTCTAGTATGGTACCACCCTAGCTAGAAGCTGATTCGATGAGACACTACCATCCCTGAAGATAGGATTACTTTTGGATATATCAGGGGACTGAATTGATGTACATTCATTCACTTTGGGAGACTTGAGCCTGAGGCAGGGTCAGAGTTCTGACCAAGAGCTAGAGGTCTGGGGAATTCCATTATCTTGGATTCGACCGGCAAAGCTTATTTTATTATTGATAATTAGTAAAAGCCTTTTGAAAGTGCACTGGACTCGGAGTTTACATCCAATCCCCACTGACCTCCGAGTAGGCACGTGAAGGGATCTGAAAGAAAATAGGAAAAATTCAGTACATTTTACTTGTACTTTAAAAGAGTTTATCTAGAATTAATTTTCATATAATGATTTATATATTCTATTCAATCTCTAGGATCTTTCTGAAGTGGAAGTAATGAGCAGTTCCAGTCTTAGTAGGGCGGTGTTCCATTAATCACCACTAGATATGTGTTTACTGAAGTGCCCTGTGAAACAGCAACCCCAATGAAGCTGACACAGAACAGCAGATGACAGGCAGTTCTTGGATCAGACATAGCATAGCTTCTGGCAATGGACAAGGGAAGTGTCATATTGAACACACTTTATTCATGCTTTCATATTTCCCTTCACCTCCCCCCAATAAAATATTGGGGCTAACAATGTACAGCCTTTCATGAATTTTTTGGAATTATGTAAAAAAATTAAAATTCAAAAATTTATTTCTTGGAAGCCAAAAAAACTGGTATCAATAAGAAAAATTTGGTATTAAGAATTTCCAGCAATTCAAAGTACAAACTTGCATTAGAAGAATTAGGATTTTGTATAGGGTTGGAATGATTATGTCCATCATATAGTAATTGAGATTCATATTTAGTTTTCTTATAATATGTGGCAGGAAGTAGTATGTATATTAAATACATATGATGTAAGTAAATATATACCATATATAATATGTTATATATATAAAATATTTGACATAGCACATCCTAACTCAGCACAGAAAATCACTTTGGACTAAAAGCAAAAATAAGTTGCCCTTTGATTTTTTTTACAGAAAATCATAAAGGGAATGGTAGTTTTCAGAACATTGATCCACCAATTATCCATAACTTTGAAATTGCATAAGAAAATTAAAAAACCTGACAAAAGTTTATTCTGCAATAAGATCCTTTGTTCTTATTCTGTTCTCATTTAGTTGGCCCTACCTATACCTTTATCATTTAGTCTTTTATCTACTTGGATTGTCATCTATTAAGATGCATAAAATTAGACAATGAAAATTAAATGGAAGTATTTTATAAAATCTTTGGACATATCAGTGATAAGGATTTTGTAGTCAGATAAGCTAGGAGCAAAAAGGAAGGAAAAAAAAACAGATGATAAGACAGAGCAGTCCAAGAGGGAAGTATTAAGATATTAAAGGATTAGAAGAGACCTGGGGGGAAAAATCAATCAAACTTACATAGACATCTGTAGGAATAGATCTATTCATTCTCAGACTAAAACACCTTAATATTGGGAAATAGCTTCCTATCATAGTACCAGAACATAATAGAAAATATCACTAGATTTATCTTTATTTGCTCTTTAAATTTAGAAGAAAAATTATAAAACACTATTAAACATAACAGAAAAAATTAAATTGTGTGCAAAATCTTAATTTTCATTTTTTTATAAAAATTAGCTGTTTCTTTTAAGTTTTTATTGTCAACTAAGTTTCTCTTGATATAATTTTCTATAAATTAGTATCTGTAAAGGCCGAGTCCCAGATTGCAAAAGAAGACTAAAGGTTTTTTTTTTTTTTTAGGTGCTAATTAAAAGGCAAGTTAGCCAGTAATGGAAGCATTCATAGCCTCAGGAGGGTCACAGAAACAGTATTTAAACTTAAAGGACCAATTGTGGTCCTTTATACTACTTAGGAGGAAGTAAATAACAATTAATGAACTGGAAGTTTCCTAACTTAAGTCATCACCTTTATTCAAATAATATTTATTGAGCAATCAGAATCATGTAAATTCAGATCAATGGGATAAGAGCATAGACAGAAACAAAAACCTAAAGAAAAAAACCTCTTGGTGTCTATATTTTAGTCTAAAAGAAAATCAACAAAATGCATTTTGGAATCCTTAACCCTCTTTCTATCTCATAGACTTTTCCCCAATAGATCCTTGGTAGGTCTTCACCAACATTTGCTCTCCTGGAATGTGGATCCAAAGTTAATTGGTCCTGAGGGACTCTGTAAAACTATATTGCCATTGCTTTGAGAGCACAGATAACTTGAATTGACAGCAATAAAATCCCTGAAGGGATAAGAGAAGGGTTGGCCCCTTAGTTCATATCATCTACTTCCTCCTGCCCAGGGTGGGAATAATCCATGGCCTGTCTGTTTGTTTCACTAAAAATAGATTTTCAGACAATTGTTGAGTAATTTATTGTTTGAAAAGGAGCTAAAGGAGAAAGATATTTGGGAATTTGTAACACTAGACTTCTCTAATTCAGAGGAAAAACTTTCCATTCTTTCTCAATTTAAGGGTATCATCCAGCTGCAAATGTATCAGTAAATATCACTGCTGTATGTAAGACTCATTTATTTGCACCGAGTAAAGATGAAGTCAACCCTTCCTCATCATGAGCTACCCGTCTTCTCTATTTGATACCAAGGCCACATAACACAAAACATGCTATTATTTAAATTGATATAGAGGTAGAAACAGAGAGAGAGAGAGAGAAGCATATGGAAAAGAGTATAGCCCTAGTTTGTCCATGGTGCCCTAAATTTACTAAAAATTTACAGCTATGTAAATTCTTCATCTGTGTGTCTTAAGTTTTATTTTCCCTCCTCTAATATTTCTAATGTAAATTTGATCAACCAGCTTCAGAGGAAACCAGATGGGGCTCAAAAATTTTCTTCTGCACACTGAAAATCCTTAAGTTAATTATGTGCTATGTTTTCTACTGGTATTACTTTAAGAGAAAAACAGATTTAGTTTATAATAATGAAATGTTGTGTGGAGTTAATGGAAAAGTCTAAATATTAGACTGTGAATTCTGAATTTGGAGTTAAAAATAGGAAGGAAGAACAGGACATAGGGGCCAGAGCGATAGCACAGCATGTAGGGCATTTGCCTTGCATGCGGCCAAGCCAGGTTCAATCCAGGGCATCCCATGAGGTCCCCGAACTCTGCCAGATTCCTGAACAAAAAGCCAGGAGTAACTCCTAAGCGTTGCCAAGTGTAACCCAAAAAATTTAAAAAAAAAAAATTTAGAACAGGAAATAGTCATGTAGTTTTCTGTAAAAAAAAAAACTTTTTACAGAGAGAGAATAATAAGGGGAAAGGGACTGTTTCTGACTTCATCAAAGAACCTGTAATAATAACTGAAGACAAATGAAATCAAGAAGCAGGAAGGTATTATTTAAAGGAGTAATAAGCAGTTAAAGTCAAACCTCACTTCCGTTTGTTTAAAATCACTTAAAAATGTTGCACTTTGTCTAGATTGTTCTAAATTTATGGGGAAAATATCTTACAAAAAGATTAACCCAGTGTTTGACAAACAAAACTGCTTAATAAATGCTTTAGTTTGTTATTTCATTTCATAGAAAAGAGTGAAAGAGCTATACATGTCTGGTGCAATTGAACGTCTGAACCATTTGACCAACTCCCTTAAGCCTGATTTCCTGACCACTTAAGAACCACTTCATCCTGTATGCTTTTTTGCTTTTAGGGAGACTTATGTCAGTTTAACTAATGTAGGTGTTCCAAATTAGATGCTAGTGAAAGTTCTTTCTAAATCGACAATTTTTCAATTTTGCCACAGTAAGTCTAATTAATATGAGTTTACCCATGAGAAACTACTGTATTCTCATTCATCTGACTTGAAAAATTGGGATTCTAAGTCAGATGATCAGACTTTCCACCATAGAAAATTCCCTTAGGTGATTTAACTGTGATGCAGCCTAGAGAAAGCCA
This sequence comes from Cryptotis parvus, assembly GCA_021461705.1. Classification (NCBI taxonomy): domain Eukaryota; kingdom Metazoa; phylum Chordata; class Mammalia; order Eulipotyphla; family Soricidae; genus Cryptotis; species Cryptotis parvus. Next base: position 192,895 of record JAJIBD010002871.1, read on the forward strand.
GGAAGACTCTCAAAGCAACATTCATGACCTCATTTCTATTCGAATGTTGTGAACAACTAATTGCCATTACTTACCTCATATCTGGCACCGTACTGCCAGATATGTAATTTCCTGTCACCCTCCTTATGTTTGGGGGAGTATGCAAAACAGCTGTTCCTATTAATTTTTTAGCTACATATGTTTTTATCTATTTTTTTTAAATTTGTGGACAGATCTCAAAGTGTTCAAGGCTTACTCCTAACTCGGAATGGAATCACTCCTGGTGGTGCGCAGGTGACTATTTGCAGTGTTGGGGATTCAACTGGAGTCAGCAACATTCAAGGCAAGTGCTTTAACTTCCATACTCCCTATCTGGTCCCTACATATGCTCTGACGCACAAAATCAAACTTTTAAAAAACTAGTGCTTGCAGTAGCACTGTCCTCTTAAAAACACACCATGATACCATCTCACACCACAGAGACTGGCACACATCCAAAACAGCAAGAACAACGAGTGCTGGCATGGATGTGGGGGAAAAAGGGACTCTCATCCACTGTTCGTGGGAGTGCTGACTGGTCCAGCCCTTTTGGAAAACAATATGGGCATTCCTCTGAAAACTAGAATTTGAGCTCCCATTTGATCCAGCAATAGCACTCCTGGGAATATACCCTAGAGACCGAAAAATACATAGCAGACATTATCTGTACTTCTTTATTCATCTCTGCGCTATTCACTATAGCTAGAATCTGGAAACCACCTAAATGCCCGAGAACAGAGGACTGGCTAAAGAAACTGTGGTTCATCTACACTATGGAATACTTTGCAGATGTCAGAAAAGATGAAATTATGAAATTTACCTGCAAATGGATGGACATGGAGACTATCATGCTAAGTGAAATTACTCAGAAGGAAAAGGACAGATATAGAATGACTGCATTCATTAATAGGATATAAATAGATACCAGTGTTTTACTAAATGTGAGAAATGGTAATGGCAGATTAAAACTCACCATTGAATATACACAAAGAGACTTAAGTGATAAACTCTAAATATCTGCAGGGCTAGCCACAATGTGTAAAAGAAGAGGGAGAGAGATGCAGAGACAGAGAGAGAAACAGAGAGAGAAAGAGAGGAAAGGGGATACCTGCTATTGAGGCAGCATGGGGGTGGGCGGGAGGGGGTGGGGTACATTGGTGGTGGAAATGGGGCACTGGTGGAGGGAGGGGTGCTGGAATACTGTATTACCAAGAACCAATTATGAGCACCTTTGTAATTGTATGTTTCACTCTGGTATAATAAAAAATTTTAAAAAAAGAACACACCATGAGTCCTCGATGATGACAATGGACCCTGTTGAAGACCCCTGACTACTATCTCTCGGTTCACTGAGTTGTGTTTTTTATTCGACATGTTAGAGAAGTCCTGAGGGCTTTGGCTGTCCAAGTCCCCTATCAGTTTTCTACCTTCTCATTTTACAAGGAAATGTTATTGCATCACATAAAACACCCTCACTTTTACAGTGAAGTGGCAGGAAAAGTTGAAATGTGAATTTGACATATTTTAATACATATTCTGAAAATTATGCCTGTTTTGTTTTCTTAATTTTTCTAACATACACACACCAGCCCTTTACAGAAAATTGAGATTTCAAGAAACTATAATTGTTTTCTACATTCCGTGGATGCTTCAGCTAAATGCAGACATTTGGGGCCAGATCATTGAAATAACACATTTTAATTGTACCTGTTTCTAACTAACATACTAAAATTCCTTAATATCCTATGCATAAAAATTCTATTTTATAAAACAAACACAATGAACCTAAAATCATTTTAGGACTCTTGTATGATGAGAGGAAAGGAAAGATGATCATTTATCTCTTAGAATAGATGTATTTCTTTATTTGTTCATATATAACTTACATTTTTACAGAAGGATCTTAGATTATATCCTAGGGAGAGACAGACTTACATTGATTGTTTACTGTTAGTGTACTGATAATATAAAGAATGTAAATCACTCCACTAAAAGAATAACAGCATTAATGTCTCTTTGTGCTAGAATTTGAAGATTTCCTCCCTCCCTTTCTTAGAATGCAAGATTCTAAACATCACATCAGGACTTACTTTGTTTCATCAAATAGATTTAAAATATCCATATAATAAATGGGCCTGTGGGATTCAGAGAAACTAAATTAGTTACATCACTGATTCAACTGCTCTACTTGTGGTTTTCTGAGGATTTAAGCCTAAGGTTTATTTCTACTCTAAGTCTTACACATTGATTCAATATTTTATGGCAACTGATTATACATAAATATTATTATTTCTATAATTCTTCATTGTTCCGCTTGCTATACAAATAAAAACAAACTCATCAAATTTCCCTTTGAATAGGTGAATAACTTTAATGTAGGATCAAAATTATATGCTAAAATAAAAACTGAAATAGTTAAATTCTTTTGTTTTTAAAAATGGCATGTAAGAAATAAGGAAAACAATAAAACAAAAATCTCTAGTGAAGACTAAGATAATTTACTGGACAAAATACATAGCATTAAAGAAGAATTTGTATGTAGGCGTAGACATATGTCTCCTAATCAAATGTCATTTATCTCTAAATGAGAAGAAACTGGATGAATGGTGGAATAAATGGGAGACAAGACAACTGGCCTTGGTATTTTAGACAAATAAATTTAACATTACTTCCAATACTTTAGAACTAACTATAAGAGTTTCCTATGTTCAGTGTAATGCCAATCACAGAAAGCACTCGTATGAGAGGACTATTTTGCACCCCTCCTTCATAATTTAATTCTTCCTTCTATAGGAAGTTGTTTTAATTTTTTAAATTTAATTAAAGAATGGTGATTTACAAGGTTATTGACATTTGAGTTTTAGGCATATATTTCAACAGCAGCAATCCCACCAAGTCAACTCTCCTTCACCAGCATTCCAGTATTGTATAGGGAGATTTTTTAAGTGATGTGTCCTGCACATAGAGAAAATCACAGCTTCACAACATCATGCAGTTTATAGTCTCATTAAATTTAGAGCTCACAATGTTTATTCGGAAAACTCTTTAAAGGTACAATGTGTAACCATTTGATTAAACCAAGTCAGATACTCATGAATATCATATTTCTTTTTTATTCCAATATTTTATGTTATTTGGGCTGGAAAGTTAACAACTATGGTTTATGTCAATGCAGCCTAGGTTTTTTTTGAGAAGGGGTGAGCTAAGCTCTGTCTTAGTTAGACCATTCCTTTTCAACATATCAAAAGCCTATTAAAAATTCCCAGGGGGTTATATATTGTTTTTGCATAACTGCAATAAATTTGAGGTACACAAGAACAAAAAAATTAACTTCACTACTTTATTACTTTAGGATGAACACATATAAATAAATGAAAAATAAAATAATTCTATTCTATTATCACTCCAATAAACTATTCCACTTTATTGAAAATATATGTGTAAGCCACTAGGCAATTACTTCTAGACTGTGAATCTTTCTTAATTTCTTTCTTATATATTTTTTTGTTATTTTATTCTCAACCAATTTTCTCACAGTTCTGTGCAGATTATAAAAGATATGCTTTACTAACACTATTTTTAGTATCATAAAGTAGTTTAGTGAATGATGCTTTGTTCTCCCATGACTGGGAGATTTAAAAGAAATACAAATATTTTTATGCTGAGGTTAAAAAATATTTTGAAGTAAGGACTCCTTATAAAACAAAAGATAAATATCAGATGATCTCACTCATATTGAAAACATAAAGAAACAAAGGAATGATTAAACAGTCTCTAAAACAAAGAAATTCTGAGATAAAATCAGGGGAACTGGAAGCAGAGAGCAGTGGGAAAGGGGAATGGCTATGTATGATGGTGCTGGATCTGGTTTAGTAGCCCGACAACTGCAAATGATTCAATAATACTGTACTGTGATACTCCATAATAGTACTTCTATTTAATGTGCCACATATGATATGTATTTATATATATGCATATATAAATACATATCCATTACCTCAATCTTATGAATATCAATATATTAATTTTATGACTAGTTTATTTCACTTATATTTTAATATTGATCTGATCACTTGATCAATTGAATCCCGTTATTCATCGATTTGCTTGAGCTGGCACCAGTAACATTTCCATTGGACCCTATCAAGTGCCGATGTAGCCCAATGGCATCTGGTTGATTCAGGAATATGAAGAGCCTCAAACCGTTCCTTCAGGGTCTTTACAAGGAAGTCTGACCATCTTGTAGGTGGGCAGCCACGTGATCTTTTGACATCTTTTTCCATGGGGTCCATATGGGTAATGGCTCTAGTCCAGCGGTTGTCTCCAAATCGCATACCCTCGCCCAGCCCGGACGACACCCGGGGCACGAGGCCGCAGCGGTTGGCCGCATGTCCAACCCATCTGATTTTCGATGCCTTGGCAACGAGACAGTGTCCATCTGGATAGCAACGGAGGTCAGAACTCCGGATTCCTTCTCTCACTTGAGTGAGGCATGATATTCCAAGCATAGCTCTTTCAATTCCTCTCTGGGAGACCCAAATAGCATTCTCATCCTGCTTTAATAGGGCCCAGGTCTCTGAGGCGTATGTTAATGCAGGGAGAACGGTGGAGTCAAAGAGATGTGCCCAGAGCCGGAGGTTCTTTGTCCTTTTAGCTATTTCTTCCATGCCTTTGAAGGCATTCCATGCCATTCTCTTCCTCCTGCGCAGCTCAGGTTTCAGGTCATTCATCATGTTGATTTCTCAACCTAGGTACACATAACTGCTGCATTCAGAGATGTTTGTTCCATTGAGAATGAATGGGGCCTCTGGAACTAGTTCATTCTTCATAAACATTGTTTTCTTTAGATTCAGCTGTAGACCTATCTTTCCACATTCTCGGTTGAAGTCAGCCAGCATTTGTGCCGCTTGGCTAAAGTTTGGTGTTACTAGAATGATCTCATCAGCAAAGCGGAGGTGGTGTAGTTGCCGACCATCTATCTTCACTCCCATTCCTTCCCATTCTAATTGTTGATGTAGCTGTCGTCCCCAAATTCCAAACAGGATGGGACCACCGTCTCCTTCGTGCAAAATTCTACCTCCCGCAATGGGGAGAAAAGGCTGCAAAGTTTAAGAAGAGAACTCCCAGAACGACCACCAACTGGGAACTCTTTGGCACCATTGCAGCAACATGGGAAGATACCATCATTGACGACATCGATGAAGAATACAACCAACTGGTTCAGCACCTCCATGATTGTGCGAAGAATGCTGAGACAGAGAAAGACACAAAAGGAAGCTTGTCTTCAGAAACTCTTGAGCTCATTCACCAACGTGGCAAGGCGCAAGCCTCAGGAGACCAAATGCTAACGTCCAAGCTTGCTAAACGGTGCAGAGAAGCGATAAAAGAAGACCTCAAAGACAGAAGAGCAGAAATACTGGAAGATGCAGCAGAAGCCGGGAAAAGCATTCGCACTGCCCGCCTGTCCTTCGCCAACTATAAGACCAAGATGACTGCTCTCCAATGCCCTGATGGATCTATCACATCTTCCAGAAAGGCAATGGAGAAGATTATCCAGGAATTCTACTCAAATCTCTTTGATAGCCACATCCACCTGCCCACATACCAAATTCCACAGGATGGATATGTCATTCCCAACGTTCTCCCTTCTGAAATCCGACATGCCATCTTGTCGGTAAAGAAGGGAACAGCACCAGGCCCAGACAAAGTCAGACCCGAACACCTGAAGAATCTGCCATTGGTACTCATCAATACACTAGCTCGGCTCTTCACACGCTACCTGTCCGAATGCAAGGTGCCCTCCCAGTGGAAAACCAGCAGGACAGTTCTACTGTTCAAGAAGGGAGACATTCACGACATCGGCAACTATCGCCCCATCTGCCTGTTGTCCGTCATCTACAAGCTGTTTACAGGAGTCATCCTGAACAGGATTAGCAGAACACTAGATGAACGACAACCATGCGAGCAAGCAGGCTTCTGGAAAGGATTCAGCACAATCGACCATATCCACACAGTAACCAAGCTCATTGAGGTTTGTAGGGGAGTACAAGATGCCCCTCTGTCTCATGTTCATTGATTTACAGAAAGCCTTTGATTCTGTGGAGACTGAAGCATTCATCGAAGCCCTAGCCAAACAGGGTGTTCAAACCCAATACATCAAGATCCATCGTGAGCTGTATTACTGATTCACCACCAGGATCTCACCATTCTACAAAGAAGTGATCATTGATGTGAAAAGAGGGGTTCGACAGGGTGATACCATTTCACCAAAACTCTTCGCGCCACCCTTGAGAGCATCATGCAACAATTAGAATATTGATATATTAATCAATTATTAACAGTGTTAAGCTTGCATGAAGTTTATCAATATTAGCTTCAGATACAGCATAAAGCCTGTATCCGAAGCATTTATTTCCAGCAGAGTGAATGTAATCCCCCATTACCACACATTGTGCAGTCATGTGTCCCAGTCAAGTGGGGAAACCGCAGAGTTGAGCTCATTTGGAACCCAATAGATAAGCCTCACCCTGGGAAAAACACCTTTGTGATAATGGTACCTCCTCTGTTTTATCACTGTATCACTGTCTCCTCGTTCATCATTGATTTGCTCAAGCGGGCACCAATAACATCTCCATATGTCCTGTCTCATGCTAGTAGAGCCCAAGGGCATCTGGTTGCTCCAGGAATATAAAGACACTCAAAACATTCCATCAGGTGATGGGAATGAGGTCGATAATTGTTACTGGTATTTTGGCATATCAAATACAACATGGGTAGCTTGCCAGGCTCTGCCGTGAGGGTGGGATACTCTTGTAGTCACCTAAGATCTCCAGCATTTATTGTTGAACCACGTGGCCACAAGCAGCCATGCGGCGGGGGCTGTGATCAGCCCTTCTACTGGGTGGAGTTCTGATGAGAGGGAGTCTGGATGTGGAAAATGGTGGCCCTCATGGAGTGGGGGGATGGTCTAGCCCTGGCCTGCCACCCCAGCAGAGCCTTGCAAGAAACCTCTGTTGAATAACCATATATTCTTGTTTTTCAGTAGCATTTTTATATCCCATTCTTTCTGTCTTTCTAAAAGTCATCTCCTTTATTCCTTCTGTTAAGTTTTAGTCCTTTAAGTGCTGTGAGGAAGGAAGAAGGAAGGAAGGAAGGAAGGAAGGAAGGAAGAAGGAAGGAAGGAAGGAAGGAAGGAAGGAAGGAAGGAAGGAAGGAAGGAAGGAAGGAAGGAAGGAAGGAAGGAAGGAAGGAAGGAGGGAGGAGGGAGGGAAGGAAGGAAGGAAGGAAGGAAGGAAGGAAGGAAGGAGGGAGGAAGGAAGGAAGGAAGGAAGGAAGGAGAGAGAAAGAAAGAGAGAAGGAAAGAGAGAGAGAGAGAGAGAAAGAAAGAAAGAAAGAAAGAAAGAAAGAAAGAAAGAAAGAAAGAAAGAAAGAAAGAAAGAAAGAAAGAAAGAAAGAAAGAAAGAAAGAAAGAAGAAAGAAAGAAAGAAAGAAAGAAAGAGAAAGAAAGAAAGAAAGAAAGAAGAGAGAGAGAGAGAAAGAAAGAAAGAAAGAAAGAAAGAAAGAAAGAAAGAAAGAAAGAAAGAAAGAAAGAAAGAAAGAAAGAAAGAAAGAAAGAAAGAAAGAAAAGAAAGAAAGAAAGAAAGAAAGAAAGAAGAAGAAGAATGAAGGAAGGAAGGAATGAAGGAAGGAAGGAAGAAATTAAGGAAGGAAGGAATCAAGGAAGGAAGGAAAGAAGAAAGAAAACCTCTTCTTTGAAGACACAGTTGTCCTTGCCTTGCCCTCTCTCCAACATCCTAAGCAAATTGGGATTCAAATTAAAAATTATAAAAGTCAAATTAAACACAATAAGGGTCATGAATACATATGGAAGACTGTGATTTCATCCCTGGATCCATGCGGCCCTTGAACACTGCAGGGTGTAGACCAGGAGGCCATAGTAGCACTGCTTCTCACATTGGGAGACTATGAAAAAATAAAATAGTCCATGATTTTCCTGTTATGAAAAGCCTCTGTCTGCAAGCTACAAGCCTAAAGTAAGAGAAATCAACTGAAGAAAAATATGTGCTACAAAGGGAGCTGTAACTCATGTTCTGGTCATTTAGACAAGATTTAATGCCACCATTGATTTACACCATGTATTGTAGTTAAGATAGTAATTGCTACATTACAGTTTATAGTATTTCTGGTTCCTCTGAAAGATGTGCCTTTAAAAACAAGACCGTACACTAATAAGGCATTGTACCATTACTGTTTTTCTTTTATATTACATTTTACAAAGTAATGTCTTTTAAACAAATTGAAATCACTTGTTCTCATTTTAACAATCCAAATATTCATACAAAATTATGTCATAGGCTAAAATTTCATATGTCGTTAAGTTTTGTCTTGGTATACATCAATTTATATGTATATTGTAGGAAAACTAGAAGTTAGTAAGGCATGCCCTATATTTTCTAAGAATTCATAACCTTTCTTCTTTTTTATTTTTAGAAGGGAGTCTTTTTAAGTGGTGAATAGGAGGTGCTAGGACTCAGTGATTCTGAACCAACCAGATCTGTTCATGCAAGGGTTAAAGGGTGCAGAGTTGCTCTTGCCCTATGGTTCTAGGAATACCTGGGTAACCCAGGTTCCCTATGGGGACAACAAGGTCATATAGAACAGGGTCTTTGGACCACAAGGGCTGCATCCCGAAGTGTTCAAGGAACTCTGTGATACTGGATATTAAGCCAGACAACGCATGTACATTAACTATATCTCTGACCCCCTAAAAGTGTATCGGTAGTCTTCTGACTCAGTATAGGCAGCTAACCCTGTGATACTGGCAATGAGATTAGTGTGCTATGGTATATGAATGGAGCTTCCAAGAGAGCTATAAATTAAGTGCAAATATCTTCTAAGAGAAGAAAACTAGAAGAGAGGGGCAGTGGATATTTCCTATGCCATAAAAAAGCATACTCTAAGGCATGAGGGAAAAGATAGTGGCCATTTATAGAATTAGAAATAGTTCAATGTTGTTTTAGCCTAGAGCATGACATAGAAGTGTTATTAAGTAAGGTTACACAGTTCATAAGGACCCAGAATCTAAAAGGTTAGCTTGAAATATTGTGTGTAAAGGTAACCATTACAGAGCTTTGTATTGGATACTTCTAACATAACAGTGAAGATCTATTTGAACTGACCTGTGTCTGAATATTAGCCAGTGGTTGCTCCAGAGATTCGTGCTGCATAAGATAATAACAATGTTAAGCACAAAAAGACAAAATGACTGCATGAGATCTTTACTTAGCTTTTCTAGCCTCACACATTAGGCTTTCGTTCATGCAATAGAATCACCACACTTTGTAGACCCAACATGGTACCTGCACAGGCAGTGAGGGTAAGTGGTATTGTTTTTGCCTCATTGTTAGATGACAAGAGTAGAAATCAATGAATCCTTCCATATGTCTACATATGCTAAAGATAAAGAGTTGGAAGTCAATCTAACAAGCTATTAAACGGTATATGATCCATCATTCAGTTTGACAGCACTCAAAAAGAACTGTGTGTTTAGCAGCTATCAATTGTTTTTTTTTTCTTTTTTGGGTCACACCTGGCAATACTCAGGGGTTTCTCCTGGCTCTGCACTCAGGAATTACTCTTGGCGGTGCTCGAGGGACCATGTGGGATGCCAGGGATTGATCCCAGGTTGGCCGCATGCAAGGCAAGTGCCCTACCCACTGTGCTATCACTCCAGCCCAGCTATCAATTGTTTTGACAGAAACAAAAAAGTAGCCCCCTGAATGGAACCCTGCCCTACTAAATGTGGCAACAGACATCTGGGCATGGGAAAACTCCAACTTATCTGACCTCGAACAGAAGGGCCAACCCATAGTGAACTGCTCATTGAAAGGCACTGTCTGAAATTAGCCTATAAATGGATGGACATGAAGAAAATCATGTTCAGTGAAATTAGCCAGAAGGAAAAAGACAGATATAGAATGACAGCATTTATATGCATTATATATATACATACTATCTATATGTATATGTAGTATGATACAAACATCCAAGGTGAGGCAAAACATGGATCAGGAGGTCTTGTCAAATGTGGAATCTATCAGAAACTGGGGAGTCAGAGGATAGGTAAGATAGAGAAGGGAACAGTGTGCTAATAATTGTCGAAAGTGATAATACAAGCCTGAAAACTGAGCATTGAATAAAGTCAAAAAGATTCATATGATAACCTCTAAATGTATGTATTGCAATCCACAGTGTATAAGAGAAGAAAAGAGAGAGAGAGAGACAGAGATAGATAAAGAACCTGCCTTAGAGGCAGGCTAGGGGAGGAGGGAGGGAACTGGGGACATTGGTGGTGGGAAATGGGCACTGTTAGAGTGATGGGTGCTGGAACTTTGCATAGTAAACAGAATGGAGAAGGTAAAATATGAATTTTCTATATTATATTAATCCCTCTGGAGGAAGAACCTGAAAATTGTAGCTACTACAATATTTGAAATCCAGTTATATAAACTGAGCTGTTCTTGACACCAAGTGGTGGCGATTTTCTTCCTACTATCTACTGTTCTTATTCCAATTGTTTCCTTTCCTGAGTTTGCTGACAGTTGGCTTCTCTAATAGTTTAACAGATTTTGCTGCCTGTGCCTCGGGAGTATCGGTTTTATAAGACCTCAAGCTAAAATAGAGGAGAAAGTACATAATCAGTGTATTTCATCATGAGTAAATAACTTTCACTTATCCATTTAATAAAAATTTCCTGAGTAACTTAAAGGATTAAAGGCAATGCACAAAATGTAGAGAATAAATAAACAAAAATATATGACTCTGCCTTTATAAAGCAAATAAATCAGTGCTGAAAGACTACTTCACTGGCAATTACGATAGAATTTGGCATAGTTCAGGTCTGTATTAGAAAACATAAGAAGAGTATCTAACCAATTCTTCAAGGCGATGACAACTTTCCTAGAGGAAATAAGAGTTTTGGTTGGAGAGCTTGGTAATCAACGACTGCGTCCTTCATGCCCTCTAGTTTTCATTTGTATTTACATTGTGTTGTATATTTCATGCTGTCTGTTTGGCTGGAACTATTTTTTCATGGAAATTCCAGCCCCACAAAACGACTTCTAATTCCTCTTTTTAGTCTTGAGTGTTGATAAATCTTAGTAATCTTAGTAAAGAAAGTGAAGTGATATTATAGAGGAATATGTGTGACAATGCCGGGTGTCTGACATTATGCAGAAGAGTGAAATGGTAAGGTTGGATTTGCACTTTAGAACCTGCTTTCTGATGGAAGTGCAGTGAGGGAATGTAGTGAGGTAAGGCAAGAGACAGAGAAGGTTAGAGCCTACACAGAAAGGGGCTCGGTGAGAAACCAGGACAGATGGTAAGGATGATGGTGGACAATGGAAAAATAAGAAATTGAGGCATTTTAAATAACATTTTAGCCATACAGATATTATGAATAGGTGACAAGGAGGAGGGAAAGCAAAGAAACAAGGATGAATTAACTCACCCAGTTTGTGCCTTCGCCTGGGTTAGAAGTCAAACACTTTACAGAGGTTTGTATTTCCCATACAGTATTGGGGTTTTGTTGTTGCCTGAGTTTTTAATTTTGTTGGCAAAATCTGGGAATCATAACTGAAGTAGGGAACAAAAGAAAAAGGCAGTTTCCTGAGAGTAACAAAAAGAAGTTTCATCTCTAACAGCATTCTAAGGTAAAGGGAACCCCAAACAATGAACTGTAAGTTAAAATATTGGGGACACTTGGAGAGGCTAACCATTTAGGTCTCTGAGTTTTAGCAAATTTTAGAGAAATGAAGAACTAAAGAAATATAAACTGCAACTTCTGGTTAATAATAGACTAGAAGAATATTGTTAGTACACTGCAAAGCCAAAAAGAAGATTTTTTAGACTCCCTAAAAAAGTTGCTAAAACTAAAGCCCACATGTGGGACTTTTTAAGTTTCGTGTATTGGTCATTTTTCATCTATTATAAGAATAAACTTCAGATGGAATCTACTTCCAAGACTAGGATAAACAGAAAGTTTAAAAATATTGTAGTAATATGGACATTCCTCCAAAGACTAGAAATTGAACTCCCATTTGACCCAGCCATACCACTCCTGGGAATCTACTCTGGGAAGTTCCCAAAAATACGCAGCGGAAACACCATCCCTACTTTTATGTTCATAGCAGCATTATTCACAATAGCCAGAATCTGGAAACAACCAGAGTGCCCTAGAATCGATGACTGGATAAAGAAGCTTTGGTACATCTACACAATGGAATACTATGCAGCTGTTAGGAAAAAATGAAATTATGAAATTTTCCTATAAATGAATGGACATGGAGAAGATCATGTTGAGTGAAATTAGCCAGAAGGAGAGAGACAGATACAGAATGACTGCATTTATTTGCATGACATAAATATATATGTACATATTATGATACCAATATCCAAGGTCAAATGAAACATGTATCAGGAGGTCTTGTCAAAGGTGGAAATAATCACAAACGTGTGGGAGTCAGAGGCTAGGTAAGACAGAAAATGGAACAGGCTGCTAACAATTGTCCAAAGTACTAATACCAACCTAGAACTGAGCATTAAATACAGGCAAAAAGATACACATGGCAACCCTTTAATGTATGTTCTGTAATCCACACTCTGGAAGGGAAGGAAAAGAGAAAGAGAGAGAAAGGGAAAGAAATAAAGAACTTGCCATGGAGGAGGGCTGGGGGAGGGCGGGAGGAACCGGGGACATTGGTGGTGGGAGATGGGCACTGGTGGAGGGATGGGTGCCTGAACACTGTATGACCAAAACCGAAATATGAACATCTTTGTAATTGTATATCTCACGGTGGTATAATAAAATACTTTAAAAAATTTTAAAAAATAAAAATATTGTAGTATCAGGAAAAATGCCTTCTACTGCTGCAGTAAAGAGAAAAAGGATATATATATCCTAACAATTATCAGGTTATTAATAAAAATTAATGTAATTGTGATGTAGGAGAAATATATGGGTCAAAGTACAGACAAATGTATTAGACAAATTGGAAACCAGTTTGAAATTAACAATAGAACAGAGTGTGTCAGAAATATTTAGCAAAGGGAGGACTAGAAGGATTCTAGACCACATAGTCAATGCTAATTCCAAGCCTGCTTTAGTAGGAACTTTTGTAGAATAGTTGAACACACTTGAACTAAAAGGCACACTTGAACTAACTATATCTTCAATTCCTCCATTATATGTCCCTATAATAGACTTTTTAAAAATAAAACATCTATTTTTTGCCCTCAAATCAAGGAATAGAGTAATTTTACAATGTGACCAGTAAGGATTAACCAAAATTCAAACCACATTCTTTTTGTTCCACTTCTTTTTTTCTTTTCCTCCTTTATAATGCCCAAATTGACACCTAAATCTTGAATACTGAGACATGAACCTAAGGATAATGCACTAAAAGATAGCAGAGCAAAAAAGCAGTAAAAGAAACAATGAGAAAAAGCTTATCAGTCAGATTCATCTCTCGTCTAGTCTTTATACTGTGCACTAAAATGATCACAATTTAAATAACAACATGTCTCTTCTCCTCAAGCCACCGTAGCAAAAATGTTTGTTTTTAAGGGAATGAATTCCTGACAGATCATTAGAAACAGTTAATGATTGAATCCCCAGGAGTAGATTAGTTTCCCACAGAGAGTTATAAAGTTAGATATGAAGAGATCATTACTAAAAATCCTGTAGAAACTCACATTTAATGAATAGAAGTAAAACAAAATACTATTATCTAATAAACAGAGAAGTAGCAAGAAGACAGTGAATATGGAGCCACTGAATTCCAGGTAAAGAACAGTAAATTAGGGAGTGAAGAAGGAGGCGTCAGTAGAGTTGTATGTTACAGAGAATTCACGCCAAAAATAAACAGTCTTTTAAATTTACCAATTAGAAGTTTCTTAGTGACTTTGAAAATACAAGTTTCAGCAAAGCATCAAGTGGAATTTCACTGATGATGAAGAAATGGAAAAGAGAGTGTAGACATTTTGTTCAAAGGTGTTTCTCTGTAGAAGAAAAAAATCAATAGTCACTGAGCACAGTAGGCTTATTGAGGATTTTAAAAAGTGTTGGTGTTGTCAGTGGTGGTGTTGCTTATTGTTAATTTGAAGGTGTTTCACAACTAATGGAAAGGATTACAAGCTGATGAGACACCTCTATTATTAGAAAGAAGAAGGGATTAGGTTTTGAAGTTGGTCTCTTCTAAGATGCCCGAAGAAGTTGAGGATTTTCCTTTCTATAAAATTCAAGAGGTGAGAACATCTGAAATATCTTACAGACAAATTTGAGGTTTAAAAAATGAAATTTAAAAGAAATTTTGTAGAAAGAGTTACTAAGAAAACAGTGCAGTTATGAGGTTGAAAACTTTACACATATATAAACTTATAGGATCAATTATTCATAGTATTGCAAAGTTTTCTATGGTAAATACTTTGAGGAATATAGAGACACAATTGGATTCCTCTAAAATGGGCAACTGCAGTGCTGAATGATAGAATAATGGGTGATAATGTTTAGAATATTGATCACGTAGTAGCTAATGTATGTACTACCAGTCTATTGCAGAGAAAAAACTGGGATAAGTGGTGAAGTGAGAGAGGTACATTGAAAAATGGTTATCTGTTATTTACAAAGGATTTAATTATATCAAGAGGGTTATTGAAGTATAGTGAAACAAATGTTATGTATGAGATCTTGATTTACTATTTCAAAGAAAGAGAACATGTGCCAACCAGGGTTTGGTTCAAGCCTCTATCTATCCTACTTTTTATTTAAAGTCCATTCAAATATTTTATCACATTTTAAAAATCTAAAGTGGTAAGATTTATGCAGGCTTACTCTGTGATTACATGTGAAAACAGTACAGGGTAAGAGGTGTCACAGGTGTGGCTGCTGTGCCCAGCTGTGTCAACAGGTGGCAGACAGGAAACAGGCTTGTTTATACCCAGGGCTCTGCCCTGTGGGCCCTGGATGCTTGATGGTCTAACATAGAAAATGACTGGGTCCCCTGGGATGAATCCAGGGCCATAGAAGAGCCTGGCAAGCTACCTGTGGTATATTTGATATGCCAAAAAACAGTAGCAATAATGTACCTCATTTCAAACAAATGGAGATGTTACTGGCGCATGCTCGAGCAAATCAATGGACAACGGGAAGACAAGTGACAAGTGACATTTAGGTACTAATTTAATTAATTCCACTTTACAAGTTTTCTTTTTCTAAGTTGGCCAAATTTTAACAAATGATTATTTTCAAATCAACTTTTGGATCTCAAGTTTTCTTTTTTAAGTTGGCCAAATTTTAACAAATTATTATTCTCAAATCGACTTGGACCTCCCTGCACAGGTCCACATTCACTGTATCACTGTCTTCCCGTTCATCATTGATTTGCTCGAGCGGGTCCCAGTAACATCTCCATATGTCCTGTATCATGCTAGTAGAGCCCAAGGCATCTGCTTGCTCCAGGAACATAAAGAGCCTCAATCCAGGTCCACATTAAGTATTCAAAAAAATAAAACAATCAATTTTTTGCTTTGTACAACCTTGAAAAGGATTTTTCTTAAATTTGCTTTGGGTATAAGCTGACAGTGCTCAGGGCTTAATCCTGGATCTGTGCTCTGTGAACAGGGATTGCTTTTGGCCAGATTTGGGGGAATCATATGGGATACTGAGGACTGACACTGGATTTGTTGCACAAGGCAAGTGCCCCACCCACTACACTGTTTCCAGTAAGCCATGTAGACAAAACAGACTCATGAATTTTGAAATTGTGTTTTATGACATAAAAAATAAAGAACTCTCTCTTTAATCCTTGGTTACCTCCAACACCATTTTCTGATTCCTGATAAGCATAATCAAAGTGAAAAGTAATTCAAGTCCAGCAAGACTGTTACTCCTTCTATCGGGCAAAGTTTGCCATGGAATAATTGCTATTCTAACAACTGCTATAGCTTTCCTTAATCCCCTACAGTGACCTCTCCTGCATCTAACTTCTCCAACACTACCAATGTGTATTATATCTCAATGAGAAAATCATTGATTTGTGAACATATAGCCAATCTAACTTGTTTAAAACCCAGGCAGTAGGACAGCCTTCATTTTCACTTATTACACACCCAGCATTTTATCAATGCTGACACATCAAGAACTACAAATTATGTGTCAAGGAGGAAAGCCACAGGATATGCCTTCCTGTGACTTTTTTTACTTCTGTTGCTTAGAAAATACATGTATTGAAAGCAAATGTGTATATTTTATATGTAAAAATCAGCATTTTCCCCATATGAATAAAATTATGGGATTGGCACTGAGAATTGGTGCCTACATTTGTCAAACTATTCAGTGAACAAATATTTAGCCTTCAGAGTTGATTTTGAATATTCCCTTTATTTGATGATAATAATTTAGGTTTCCACCAGGTTTAAGCTTGAGGCATCAAACATTCAAATTTGACCATTAAAGCATTTGATGAATGTTTTAATGTCTAATAAAATTCAGATAACGCAAAAAGGAGATGTTAATACACTTTTTCATTATAACTAACTTTTATCACTATTCATCCATAGTCCTGTATGTCACAGAAAAATCCATATGTATTTCTGGTTGTATCAGATATTTTTAAGTAAATCAGAACAAATATATTATAATTTAACTATTTTATTTGGTTATTAGGAAATTCAATTTTTGGGGGCTACACCCAGAGGCACTCCCCTGGCTCTGTGTTCATTCACTGATGACTCCCATTGGTGCTAGTTTTGATTTGGCATCATCTGTGTATAAGGCAAGAACTCTTTACTATCTCTTCTGCCCTAAAAATTTCTACTCTTGAAATAATGATTATCTTTAGCACCCCCCTTTACTCAGCAGAGCTATTTTTAATAACTTGCTATACTGCTTCATGAGTAGCCTAGGGAAAAAGGTGCTTACTTGAATTTCTTTACTTGAAGTCAATCAAAGAAAATGATTTAAACCATGCATTTAAATTACTTTTCAAAACACAACCAAATTTTAAACTTATAAAAAAGACAAGGGAGTATTAAAGGCGTTTTTAACTTATTTTCCCTTTTAAATAATGGATGGGACAACAATTTATGAAAAGTAAAGTGCTGTGCCAAATCTTTTAGTTGGGGAAGGAACGTGCTCTTCCCCCACCCCTAAAATGGAAAAGGATTTACCACACTATATGTACTTGGATTCGTAATTTTTTGTAGTTATTTTTTGCATATTTCCATAAGAAAGTTATTCCATTTTCTGCTTCCAGACATTGTATTCTGTAAAGTCCTATCTGGTGACAATAGAAATAGAATAGAATAAAAGTGGAAGTAGTAAAAATTAAAAATCTCTATCAAGTTAAATGGGAGAAGCACTATCTTATTTCCCCAATTCCTTTGAGTCAGTTATCAAAGATGAAAAAAAAATAGATAAAGGCTAAACTCTTCCTCTAGGTAAATGTTTTACTCTAAAGGCATGTGGGGAGATTATCTCAGAGCTTTCAATCAATAATCTCCCAAATCCCAGGAACAATTACTTTTTTCTCCAAGGACTGTATAAGGGGTAAAAGGACTCTGAGGTCTCCAGTTCACACATATGAACTGAATTTATAAACTTAGCATCTGTACTAGCTCTGACTCAGCTTGCTTTTTTATTAATCAATTACCCATTTTAAGATGCAAACAGAAAATAATATGATGCAAAGAAAATAACACAAATGATTAGTCAATTTGCTTAAATCTCTGACGGGAAAAAAATGCACATTAGTCAAATAAACTACACGGAATGATTGTTTTAGACTTTACATCAATTCAGTACTTTATAAAAACAATGAGTTTGAATTAAAACTGCCATTGTAATGAATTACGACGCAGTTTTTAATTGTTTTCAGAGCTGTGATGTATCTAAAGAAATCAGGGGCAGGAGCGATAGCCAAGCGGGTAGGGCGTTTGCCTTGCATGTGGCCAGCCCATGCCAGCCAGGGTTCGATCCCTGGCATCCCATATGGTCCCCGAGCATCGCCAGGAATAATTCCTGAGTGCAGAGCCAGGAGCAACCCCTGAGTATCGCCGGGTGTGACCAAAAAAAAGCAAAAAAAAGAAAAAAAGAAAAGAAATCATATACTAAATGAACATATTCTCACTTTTCCTAGCATAAAGGTGACACGATCCCAATTTTAACATTTGGCAGAAAAGTGAAACATTTTTCTTTTTGAGTTGCAAGGAAAACCCAAACAACATTTTCCTCATAAAAGACTCATGTGAATCAGTTCTGTTATTAGAAAAGACCTTTCAAAAAATGAGACATGAGATATTTTCATGACTATAATATTTCTACTATATGAACTTTCACATTTTACCCACCTCTTTTAAATCGTTCCAATAAATGCAATATAGTTTTGGGGAGGGGAGTTTTTTGAGAAGGCATTTTTAAGGAATTGTGCCTATGTAAAAGTTTATTATCTGCAATGTTCTATAGACTTTTCGTTGTAACTAAATAAGATGCTGAACTTACTCCTCAATAAGGTTATATTTTATCAAAATCATCATTTGTAAATTATATACAGCTATTTATTTCACTGACCTTCTGCTTGCTGCTCTACCATCCCAGATGAGGTTCACCTCTAGTTAATATCACTCAGTCTATTCTATATGGGACTCAAAGAACCAATGGGCAAAAAAAACCCTTCCTTCTGGGTGGGTCCACACATGACCTGCATCATATTAAAGGCCAAAACCTCAGTTTCTGGAGCAAAAGGTCTGCATAACAAATTACATGTTGCTCACAGTTATTCTTCCTGTCATTCTGTGCAGAGAGACAATGAAAACAGAAAACCTCTAACTAATCCCTCTTTACCTTCCCGGGAGTCAACTACAAAACCTCAGTACTGGTACAGTAAGAATATTAAAAAATCAGTGGTGGAAACACATAGAAACTCACGAAGTTCAGTGAGTGAAAATAGTATCTCCAAATACAAACACCGGTAAATCCTCAGACAGTGCTTTTAATGACACTATGATGAAGATGTTCAAAGAGTTCAAAGAAACAATAACCAAGTAATTAGCAAAGCACAAGACAGTATGAGCATTGAAATGAAAAGCTATTACAGTCAGAAATGACAGAAATGAAGACAGTAGTAGGTGATATAAAAAAGTCAATAAAAGCTCTCGACAGCAGAATAATAGAAGCTGAGCAAAGGATTGAGGAGCTACAAGTTAAGGAGGAAATGGCAGAAAGTGGAAAAGTCTTAAAAGAAATGGACAGCATATTAGACAATTATGGCATGAGTTCAAGAGGAACAATATAAGAATCAGTGGGGTCCCTGAAGGACAGGAAGGTAAATGTGAAGAAACAATAGTTACAAAATTATTAACAAGAACTCTCCTGAGTTGAGGATTACAAGAATGAGATTCAAGAGGTCTGAAGAGTCACAGTGAAAAGAGACCCAGTTAGAAAAACTCCAAGACACATGGTACTCAAATAACAATATCTAAATATACAGAATACTGAATGCAGCAAGATCAAAAAGAAACTTACAAAGTAAAACCCATAAGATGTACACAAGATCTATCAAATGAGACAGTTAAGCCAGAAGAATAAAAGAAAGATATAATATAAAACTCAACAAACTGAACACCTCACATAGTACACTTTATTCAGCTAGATTATCATTGAGAGTTGAAAGAACCATACAGAGCTTCATAGAGAGGCAATTTAGGGAATTTATAGGCTTTAAACCAGTTTTGCAAGTAGCATTAAAAGAGCTCCTTTAAGAAACAGAAAACACTTCTTATCATTTTGTGATTGAATATGGCACTCACTAGTAGTGTATATAATTATCTGCTAATAGATTAAGAAAGGTTAAAAACATATTGCAATTCATAACAAATTAGATTATTGATTTATTTTCTAATAATTTTATTTGCCATCTTTTGAGTATTTTTTAACCAAGTATATGTGAAATAACTTTTTAATATGACTTCCAAGGGGGCATAAAAAAGAAGTCTCATTTATGACAGAGAATATATGATGATAACAATAAGGCTCAAGTACAAAATAAAATTCAATGCAAAAAATAGTTATGTAAAAAATAATAGGCACTAGACTGAGTGAACTGATTTGAATTTCCTTACATATAGATTAAAATTATATAGCAATGAATACAAATTGACTTTCATTGATTTTTATCTATAATTCCATTTGAATTATTTAAGTTTTTTGGATAAGCAATACGGTATACATGTTTTATATGGCTGCCGTAGGGGCATCCTGAGTATGGCAGGGACCCTTGAAACACTGTGGTGCGATTGGTATCACTGTATTGTATGCCTGAAGCGATATATTATAAATGACTTTGCAAATCTTCATCCCTTAATTAAAAATAAATGAACATGTGTTTATGTGCATTAATAAAAACTTTTCAGGAAATCATACTGTGTTTGTTTAACAGATCCATATTCTAATCATCATCTCTTAAATTTAGCACAATATTTTCCCTGAGAGAGCACACATTCTCTTCTTTTATTCTGCAAAATAGATTGTTTCTATGTAACCATTTCTCACCCCTATTGACATATACTAGAAGTGTGAGTGATTCAATAATTTTTTTTACTTAGTAAAAGCAATCTATGACATCAATGATGTCCCTATAGAGCATTAGGAAAGAATCTTAAAAAATGAGCTGATAAATATTTAATTGACTAATAGCCACACTAGCATAAAAACATTAGCAAATTTATTAGTCAGGGTACAATGTACTCTATTTTTGAAGATAAATCTTTGTGAGAGTATAACATGTTTTTCTTTATAGAGGTCATGGCATGGACATAGTGATTATACAAGATTCACGTTGTAGAATAGAAGTCTTCAAATTCTCAAACACCATAAAATCAGGTACATTTTTATTATAGAGTAATGACCTTGATAAAATTGCCACATTTAAATGAGAAAAAATAGTTTTCATCAATAATTAAAACATGATGAGACAATCATTCATGATAATTGAGATTTATTAATACCTTGATGGCTTATTGTCCTAACATCTTATGACTCAAGATTATTTTTAATACACCAGATGAAAATTGTTTTATAATCTATTAATTTTAACATTAGAATTATTTTACTAACAAGCCATTGTAGCACACTGTTTAAAATAAATATGAAACTATACAGAATATTTTCAGTGTAACTGATATAAACAAAGTAATATTAAATACTGCATCTATTTCATGAACTGAGGTCATAAGGGGCCGGCGATAATACAGTGGCCATATACAGTCTTGTATATGGCCATCAAGATTTGATCTCTGACATCCCATATGGCCCCTCAAGCCTTGCCAGGAGTAATTCCTGAGAGCAGAGTCAGAAACAACTCCTGAGCATAGCCAGGTGTGACAGAAAAAACAAAAAGAGAGAAGATGGGTCATGAGAATCATCTACTGCAATAAAAACAGCATTTACTAAAACTTTAGACATGTAGGCAGAAATTATGGCAATTATATACAGAGTGACATGTGCATAACACTAAACTGGACTACACAACAATCATTGATTTTCCCCCTTAGGTTTAATTGTCTTAGAATCACAACTATTAGAACTGTTAAGACCAAGAAAGTAATGGACTATATTGGGTCCATCTATTTTATTTTACTCCAAGAGTGTCTTTTAACCATGTGGAAATAAGGAATTTCTCCTTGGGAATAATTTCTATTGTGACCATCAGTCAACCTAGAATAAAAGAGTTTTTCTATGATTAGCCGTAGAGGATGAAGCACACTGAATCAAATATAAGAGTAGAAATGCATGAGAATAATGGCAATTCTGAAACAAAAATCGTTTCAGATCAGGATCTCATGCTGCAAGGAAACAACATGGCCCCACAGTGAGCTCAGATCCAAGACAAGGAGAACTGTAGCTCCAGGTTCAACTCAAAATAAAATGTAGATTCTAGAAATAGATCCGTGGATTTTACAGGAACATTATTTGCAAAAAATTACTGAGACATGTAATTTCTTTTTCTTCTTTAATAAAACAAATCTTTGGGATAAAAATTATTATTTTGAGCTTCTTGACCAATAAATGAATTTATTTTTACTGAGAAACTTAGATAGCATAAGGTTTGCTCTTCACTGCATCTTCAAATTGTGAGGGTAAAAATAAAATCATTCAATTTCAAGTGTTTGGGACAAATAGCTGAAAGCTCTACAAAACATACAAAAATATATATTTGAATTAAATTTACTGTCAAGGGAATGTTGTATTGAAGTTTCATGTGTTAAATATGAGTTTAATTCGAACATTTCCACTTTTCCAATTCTGGTTGAGATAAGTGTTTTTATGATAACTTATGTTAATGAAACTAAACCCCAAAGAGTTTATTCAATGAAATGAGAAGCAGTGAAAATCTTCACGAGGGAGATGATGTCATGAGTGACATTGATTGCTATTGCTTTCTCCAGTGTCTCAACTTTTACTACCTGTTTTTTTTTACTAAGAGCATAATTATGTTTAGCATTTATGAATTATTTATTATATGAATGCTGACTTTGACAGATGCTGATTAGGTTATATGACAGAATTTCATAGCAATACTCTGAAATCACATTGAAAATTGATACATTCACACTGCTGTATATTACTCCTAAGATATTAATTCTTTCTGCCTGTATACATCGATAAGCAATGAAATATATGCTCAGAGGCCATAGAAAGGTTACATCTAAACAGTGGAAAATCAGCATGTTTAGACATTGTCTTTACAATCAAAGTGTCATGCAAGCCCTCAAAAATCAACCACACAGATGTTCAGATGACAAAGTCACAGTCCTTCTGATGCCAACAAGTGAAAGTAAGCAACTTGACAGTAAAGATAGTTACATTATATTATCAAATAATAATATAATTTAACAACAGTATAAAAGGAATTGACCATCTATCACTTTAAAATTTTATAGTTAGAAAGAATCTTAAATGTCACCTTATTAACTCTGAGGTAATCTCTAATTTGCTTTTTAACTATAAAAAATAATTGACTTTAAACAGAGGAGTCAGTTTAATATCTTAAGGATGGCATTAGGTCATAAAATGGTATATCTGAAATTTTAGACCAATGGAGAAATTTTACGCTCACAGAGAAGCAGTACATCTATTGTCCATTGGTATTCAGTGCCCGCAATTTAATTTAGTGTTTTGTTTGCTCTCCATTTTAGCCTACATGCATTCAATTTTTCCTGGAGAAGCAAGTTAAATAAATCTATTTTGGATCATAAAATCATAATCATTTCCAATAGAAGAGAAAACTTGGTTAGCAATTTTTCTAACAATTTTCAATAAGGTATCCTTTTTTTTTCTATATGAGTTTCTTATTTAAAAACAAAAGAGAAAAGATAAAAATGCTCTTTCTTAAGTGCCTTTCCTCCGTGGAACAGTAATATTTTGGTCCCTTATAGATTTAAGGGGTAGGGCAAGACCAATGCCCCTCCCAAGAAACAAAGTCTGCAGCTGATTTTCCTGGAAGCTCACTGCTGGTGATTTAGGCTTCCTGTTTTGTAAGAGCACTATAAATCCTGACAGCTTCTTGAGGTCCCTTGGGTCCCCCAGAGCTTTCATCTCTACCTTGGTTTCTCTAAGAGCCTCTCTTACTTGCTCTTTCAGCCAGTACTGAGAACCTGTGCTTGGGGAATTTTTCCTTCCCTGTTTGTTCGTGCAGAAGTGACAAAAGTATGATCATTTTGTAGATGTTGTCAATTTCAGACATCTTCCATGTAGATACTTGAGCTGTAAAATTGAGTGTGTGAGTGTGTGTGTGTGTGTGTGTGTGTGTGTGTGTCCTGCATGCCTGACTGCTTTGTAAATAAAAGGCTCTTTTCCAAATTGTCCTAAGGACACCAGGATATTTTCATGTATACACCCTTAAATAACGGATACTTAATCTTTTGAGAATTGCTGGCTTCTTTTGTTTATTAAAATCATGTCCTTTGTTCTATTTTTTTTCTGTCATAATACTCAAGGTGATAAATACTGTATGGTAGAAAGTGTTCCTATGGGAAGCCTATTTAAACCCAACTGGGGAAATGCTGAACTTTCTATATTCAAAAACTCTCTATCATCCTATATTGTTTTGAGTTGGCTGTTTCCTGTGAATTATATGTTTCACTATATCTAAAAAAAAGTTGCTAGGCAAATGTCTTTTTGAGAGCATGTCACATTTATTTAAAATGGATTTGGGAAATAATTTTCCCGAATCCATTTTTCCCAAATCCATTTTCCCCAAATTAAAGTCTGCATATTTTGCCAGACTTTAATTTGATTTCTAAATATTAGGCTGAACAGATTATATGTTTTTACAGGTGGGATGAATATGCAAAAAAATTTATAATGCCACACTCCCTAAATCCCTTAGTTGCAGGTTTTTCTGCTCATTAACCGTTCCTTACTGACCTTTATGCTTCAACCCTGACAATAAAAGAACAGTGAACTGAAAAATTTCATGATTTCCACAAAATAAATTAATTGCACACATAGACATGAAGAATCTGTGCATCATTATAGGAATTCCCTCACACATTTTAAATATCTCCCACATGGGGCAGAGCTGTTCCTTGCTCTCCCTGTGAACAGCCGTTCATGAGGCAGTCGGGAGGCATGGCGGGTTCTAGCCCTGGCCCACCACCTCGGCAGAGCCTCACAACAAGCCAGACCACCCCTCCTCACTCCCACGGGCGCCGCCATTTTCCACTTCTGGACTTCCCTCTCGTCAGAACTCCACCCAGCAGACCAGCCCATCACAGCCCGGCTCGCGCGGCCGTAGCGCCAGCGGTTGGTCAATAAATGCTTTATTTGGAGGTGTTTAAAAGAGTTTGCCTTCCGCTCGACAAGCCTGGCAAGCTTCTCGTGTTGTATTTGATATGCCAAATTCCAGTAACAATTACATTAGGTCATTCCCATGACCTAATATAATGGTTTGAGCTCTTTATGTTCCTGTAGCAATCCGATGCTCCTGGCTCTACTGGCATGAGACAGGACATATGGAGATATTACTGGTGCCCGCTCTAGCAAATAGATGATCAACGGGAAGATCGTGATCGTGATCGTGATTTTAAATGAACTAGTACTTTTAATTACAAAGTTATAAATGACATCTTAAAAATGCAGAGAAATCCAAATATTGTATTTTACCATGATGATCACATCAATTAAAAGATAAAACATGTATATGCACATCAGTACAAGATTCAATATAATGGCAAACAACTGGAATTTAAAGGGATCCTCCACTCTTTCACTAACGTTTTGTGAGCATCCTATTTCTTTCACACTAGTTTTACAAGATTGATATAATCATAAGTATCAAATAAAGAATTAAAGAAGAAAAACCCAGGATAAGTCACCTTCTAATAGTCTTAAAATACATATTGATCTTAATCACATATTATAATTTAACAAGGTGAATGTGAAACTGTTTTCATAGCAGAGATACTACAGAGATAATAACTCTAAATCAGGTAATGATTTTAATAGTGGAAAACAACCTTAGAAATCACTTAATTACTGTGGTAGTTAACAATTCAATGAAAACATAAAAATAGGCAAAACCTACCATTTACCATTTTTCAGAAGAAGAAAATATATCAGAATATACTAAATCAAAAACTATTTGAAAGCAAAATACTGTGACTCTAATACTTATTAAAGTAAAAATAATGTTTCTAGCAATTTGGATATTGAAATGGATTATTTGGATAAAAACAAGATATTCCTATCTATGCATGAGTTAATGACTACTAAATAATAAAACTAAAAATGAAAAAAGATAGTAATGGTGAAGTCATTTTAGTTTAAAAATAATAAAAATCAAATAATTTTATAGTATAGCTTGATACATATAGATACTTGGGGGGGCAAGTTAGGGCTGCACTCGGCAGTGCTCTGGGCTTACTCCAAGCTCTGTGCTCATGGGTCTCTTTTTAGAAGGGCTGAGAGAACTATATGACAGTCTGTGGATAGAACCTGGACCGGTCATCTGCATGGCAAATGCTCTACCAGCTCTACTATGGCTTCACCCTACATGTAGATATTTAAATAACATCAAATAACAAAGAAAATCTAAATATTGATGTTCTAATATGATCTTTGTGAAAGTATGAATTAAGAGTTCAATTTTATTAAAGGAAAATATAGGTCAGTAATATAACTGTATGGAATAAAATGTAACTATCTCATGTGTAGAAATAAATTTTAAATTAATGAATTCAAAAGTGACTGGCATAAGTATATTAAATACATTGTGTTGCATATTATATATAATATAATATAACATAATAATGCAAGTCTAAATTCAGAAGTATAAAACTTCCCAAGATTGGGGTCCTTTAAGAAAAACTTGTGATCTTACCCTGCTCATTGGAGGAAATTAGACTAATCTGCATCCGGAAGTCTCTGTTACTGAAACTATCTCTTGACTGGATCTCCATTGGTTCATTCTATTAACCTCTGTTCATTCCCTGCATTTTTGTCCACAGTTTTCTCCCAGTTTAGTCACCTTATGTAGCTGAACTTTTTACTTGAAGCTCAAACATACAAAAGGGGCACACATGAAGTAAAATCTCAGTTGACCTGTCTAGAAATCATATAGCTCCACTTTTGCTAGTCTAAACATTGAAGTAGTCATAAATCAGACCAAACTGAGCAGTAAGAGATATACATACTAATAACTGGAGAGTAAAATACCTTATTTAAAAATCACATGTAATGTGGCTGGAGCGATACCACAGATGATAGAGTGTTTGCCTTGCACACAGCCGACCCAGGTTCGAACCCGCATCCCATATGGTCCTCAGAGCACCGCCAGGAGTAATTCTTGAGTGAAGAGCCAGGAGTAACCCCTGAACATAGTAGGGTGTGACCCAAAAAGGAAAAAAAAATCACATGTAGTGAGTTTTATTAATTTGATCATCTTTGGAAAATACATTTGACACAACATCAAGAGTGAAAGAAATAAATATGAAAACACATTTGTGAGTGTATGGGGCATTGATAAGAGTATAAAGCCATAATTAAATATACAAATATTCTGTGATCTATTAATTCTATTTTAGAAATGTACTAAATAGACATGCATTTATAAAACCGCATTGGTGAGATTGTTCCCAGAACTCTATTCCTAGAACCCCCAATTTGGATGTGACTATTAAGAAAGGACTTCTGATTGATACAAGACCAATAAAAATAGTAAACAGCATCAACATGCAACCTGTGTTACCTACTCTTGAAGTGCTCATGAAAGTGTAAATATGACTTTGTCTCCAGATGTCTTAGCAATGTAACTTGGTAGCACTTAAAAGTGATACATCCCCAATACAGAGATGATCACAAGAGAAAACAATGATGGAACTACCTCAACAAAAGGGCAGATTATCATTATTATAGTTGTTTTTTTTCTGTCACCTCTAGTGGTGTTCAAGACTTACTCCTGGCTCTGCACTCAGTGCTTATTTCTGGTGGTGCTCAGGGACCTATATGCAGTGGCACATCTAACCCTGGTCACTGCACTCAAGGCAAGCACCACCTTCACTGTACTATCATTATAGGCTGAACAAAGCAGATTTTGATCATAGTAATGAACACAACTATTTCCAACAAGGGAAATGATTTTTATTGAGTTATATTTATTCATGAACATTTGGTTCATGAACATTTGATCACTAAATGTGGATAAACAATATCCACATTTGAGTAGGAGCTCACTAACCAACATCTAATCAGTTAGTCTCATTGTTCAGTAACCCTGGTGACTGCTCAATTAACCATGTACACTAAAAAGATGCTATGAAAGAGCTCAAAAGCATACACTTCTCAATTAAGCTGATTTATATCCTACCACCATTGAGTGTAGGCGTAAAAAACATAGAGATTAATACCATAACCACTATGATACCTAATTCCCTGCAATGGTATTATTTCTCATAAAGATGCTTTAACTATCTGATGACTACTTACTAACTCAAGCATCTTATTTTCTGGGGTGGTACACAAAGACACATTCCTCCTAGAAAAAAAAATCCTATTCTGGATATAGATTTGATTTCCCTGCCTGCCTTGTTTCTTGCCAGTATTACCACTCATGAACTCACATATTTTTTCCTTTTACCATCATTGTTTAGTTAATATTTTACAAGAAATGCCCATGGAACTTGTTGATCCTAGAAAATAATCTCAATGCCTAGAGATAGCTGACCATATTGAAAAATGTAATGGATGTTTGTGAAAGTGATAAAGTTGCATCTAAGAGAAAATACTATAAAATTTCAGTATACTGTCCTATTGGACACTACATAGGCTTTATTCCAACATCAATAAATGCACAGTTTCTTCCAGAGACAGCAGAAACATCTAGGAATGAAGGGCTGGAAATAGGAATGACTTATTTTATAATTTGGCATATTGTTCCACTTTAAACATTTTGGAATTTCATCCTTAAAATCTCCACCTCTGATTTAAGATCTTATTGTTTTGTTTGTTATCTTTGGGGTGACACGAACCTAGCTGTCAGAATTTTTCCCCTCTTCTTTTTGCTCGAGTTACACCTTGCTATCTGGATGCCCTTGATGTCCTTTTCTTCTCTGATTGCTATGGCAAGTACTTCCAGTACTATATTGAATAAAAAGAGGTGAGAGTGGGCAACCTTGTCTTGTCCTCTGATCTAGGGGGAAGGCTTTCAACTTTTCCCCATTGAGAATGATGCTCGCTGTGGGCTTTTGGAAGATGGCTGTAACTATCTTGAGGAAAGTCCCTTCAATTCCCATTTTCTGGAGGGTTTTAATCATGAACGGGTGCTGGATCTTGTCAAATGCTTTCTCTGCGTCTATTGATAGGATCATATGGTTTTTATTTTTTTCTCTCATTGATATGATGTATTATGTTGATTGACTTGCGAATGTTGAACCGTCCTTGCATTCCCGGGATGAATCCTACTTGGTCATGATGTATAATCTTCTTGATGAGTCTTTGGATTCTGTTTGCTAGTATTTTTGTTGAAGATCTTAGCATCCGTGTTTGCAGATGACATGATATTATACCTAGAGAACCCTAAACTCTCTACCAAAAAACTCCTAGAAACAATAGACGCATATAGTAGAGTGGCAGGATACAAAATCAACACCCAAAAGTCGGTGGCTTTCCTATATACAAATAACGAAAGAGAAGAAAGGGATATTAAGGAAACAATTCCATTCACAAATGTGCCACAGAAAATCAAATACCTAGGAATCAACTTACCCAAGTGTGTAAAGGACCTGTACAGAGAAAGCTACAAGACATTGCTCCAAGAGATAAAAGAGGACACAAGGAAATGGAAACATATTCCCTGCTCATGGATGGGGAGAATCAACATTGTCAAAATGGTAATACTTCCTAGAGCTCTGTACAGATTCAATGCAGTCCCTATCAGGATACCCATGACATTCTTCAAAGAAATTGACCAAATACTCCTGAAATTTGTATGGAACAATAAACCCCCCAAGGATAGCTAAAGCAATCCTCGGGAAAAAAGAAGATGGGAGGCATCACCTTTCCCAACTTCAAACTGTACTACAAGGCAGTAGTAATTAAAACAGCATGGTATTGGAATAAAAACAGACCCGTGGACCTATGGAATAGAATTGAGTATCCTGACACCCAACCTCAAACACATGATCATTTAATCTTTGATAAAGGTGCAACGATTCTAAAATGGAGTAAGGAAAGCCTCTTCAACAAGTGGTGTTGGGAAAACTGGGCAGCGACATGTAAAAAAAATGAATTTGGACCTGTGTCTAACATCATGCACAAAAATCAGATCAAAATGGATTAAAGATCTGAATATCAGACTTGAATCCATAAAGTACATTGAAGAAAATACAGGAAAAACCCTCCACGACATTGAAGCTAAAGGCATCTTCAAAGGTGAATCACTAACAAAGCAACTAGAAGAAAAGATAAACATATGGGACTACATGAAACTAAAAAGCTTCTGCACCTCAAAAGAAACAGTGACTAAGATACAAAAAGCAGTCCACAGAATGGGAAAGAATATTCACCCAATACCCATCTGATAAGGGGTTAATATCCAGGATCTATCAGGCACTGGTAGAACTTTACAAGAAGAAAACAAACAACCCTATCAAAAAATGGGGAGAAGAAATGAACAGAAACTTCAGCAAGGAAGAAATTCGAATGGCCAAAAAACATATGAAAAAATGCTCATCATCACTAATTATCAGAGAGATGCAAATCAAAACAACAATGAGATACCACTTTACACCACAGAGACTGGCACATATTCAAAAGAGCAAGAACAACAAGTGCTGGCTTGAATGTGGGGAAAAGCGGACACTCATCCATTGTTGGTGGGAATGCCGGCTGGTACAGCCTTTCTGGAAAACAATATGGACTTTCCTCCAAAGACTAGAAATTGAACTCCCATTTGACCCAGCCATACCACTCCTGGGAATCTACTCTGGAAAACCAAAAATACACAGCGGAAGCACCGTCCCTACTTTCATGTTCATAGCAGCATTATTCACAATAGCCAGAATCTGGAAGCAACCAGAGTGCCCGAAAATCGATGACTGGATAAAAAAGCTTTGGTACATCTACACAATGGAATACTATGCAGCTGTTAGGAAAAATGAAATTATAAAATTTGCCTATAAATGGATGGACATGGAGAAGATTATGTTGAGTGAAATTAGCCAGAAGGAGAGAGACAGATACAGAATGACTGCATTTATCTGCATAACATAAATATATATGTACATATTATGATACCAATATCCAAGGTCAAGTGAAACATATATCAGGAGGTCTTGTCAAAGGTGGAAATTATCACAAACATGTGTGAGTCAGAGGCTAGGTAAGACAGAAAATGGAACAGTGTGCTAACAATTGTCGAGGGTACAAATACCAACCTAGAACTGAGCATTAAATAGAGGCAAAAAGATACACATGACAACCCTTTAATGTATGTTTGTAATCCATAGTCTGGAAGGGAATGAAAAGAGAAAGAGAGAGAAAGGGAAAGAAATGAAGAACCTGCCGTGGAGGAGGGGGGTGGGGGAACCAGGGACGTTGTTAGTGGGAGATGGGCACTGGTGGCGGGATGGGTGCTGGAACACTGTATGACCAAAACCCAAATACTGAACTTTTTTAATTGTATATCTTTGTAATTGTAAAAATAAAAATTAAAAAAAAAAGAGTTACACCTGGCTGTGATGAGGGACCATAGAAGTGCGGAGAATGAACCCATGTTGAATAAAAAAAAGACAAGCACCCTACCAGCTGAACTATCTCTTTTACTTTGGTTCAAGATCTTGATACCTCGAGAGGAATTCTTACCAGGGTTGACAATATTTCCATTGAATCAGATATTGATACTCCCTAGCTTCATGATGAAGTTCCCCAAAGAGAAAGGAACCATGATGTTGTAAGTCAAGAGTGAGTAATTTTGTTACCATGGCGAAATTAATTTTCTGCTATACATTGTTAGCTCAAAGTATGCATTAGAGCACCTGCAGTTCTTCCAATTTCCTCGGAAATTATATTCAAATATTATAAAAACTTGATAAAGACAGAGTTACTAAGGACTCTAGAAATCTGAAATTCAATTTATGAGTTGCAAGTAAAAACAATGACTTTCCCATAAAGATGATTTCTGGATACATTAAAAATTGAAAGGCCCTGAAAAGATTTAGGGATGGGATAAAAAAGACTAAGTCAAGATGTGTCTTTTCAACATCTTT
Organism: Cryptotis parvus; assembly: GCA_021461705.1. Taxonomy (NCBI): domain Eukaryota; kingdom Metazoa; phylum Chordata; class Mammalia; order Eulipotyphla; family Soricidae; genus Cryptotis; species Cryptotis parvus. The sequence continues at coordinate 224,731 of JAJIBD010002871.1, forward strand.
TCATGGCGATTCTTCAGATTTTATTATATCTCCTTTGTGGAATGTAATAATCCCTAATAATAAGTTTCTACTATTGAATATTGTGGCTTTTTCCTTTTATTCAGAAGATGATATAAATTCCTAATGTTACTAATTCCTGCGTCGAGGCACTAAAAAATTACTTTTTGTTTTATGCATTTCTGTGTTTTGGGTAACATGTGATGCTTGGAGGATACTTATAGTTTGGTGCTTGAGGGTTGCTTTCAACAAGTCTCAGGAAACCACGAGGTGCTGGGGATCCAACCCAGGCTTCATGCATGCACAGTACATTCTCCTGCCCTTTGAGCTATCTGTCCAGCACTGTCATTTATTGTTTGGATTTATATATATACAAACACTTAGGAACTAGTTTACCATATTAACTTTCGCCTCTTCCACTATCTGTCATGCTGTCTGACTGCTTTCTGAAACTTGACTGATAAAAATTTTCAGTAAGAACAATCTCATATTCCTTAAGCAAAAAAAAAAAAAAAATCCTTCATTTTGATCTAGTACCTTGCAGTTGATATTGACTGATTTTTTAATAAGAATCACTACTTTGTTTCACTTTTTTTAAAAAAAATGAATCTTTTGTGTTTATTGGCTTGATAGGAGACAGAAAGATAAGTGGTAGGACAAGAAATCCAAACTTTATCTCAAATCCAGTCTTTAAAAATGATGGCTACAAAGACTGAAGTCACACAGAATAATGATGAAGCTTTAATGATTAGTGAAATAAAAAACACTCCAAAATTTAAACGCACAGTACAATTTCAGCCTAAGAATTGGGATTACTGAAATCAATATCCTATCCATAGAATAAACCAACCTAAACAGAATTTAAAGTCATAGTGATAGAATATGGCTATTTTTGTTACTTTGCTTTTCAAATTTACTCCCGTGACTTTATTACTTTTATAAAATACTCATTTCAAAACAATAACAAATGCATTCAGTTTTTCAACATTTTCTAAAACATAATATACTGAAGGTCTTCTTTTATTATGTTTTAGAAAACATAATAAGTATCATAGGTGAAAATAATGTTTTCTATACTAGTTAAAAGTTTATTTATAAGAGCCTTTTCCTGAATAAATTTAGTAGGAAACTAAACATGTGCTACTGATAGACTACTGATAACAAACTTGTATTATTAATGACAAATTGTTAAAATTTTTATTTGGCAATACCTAATTATATATTGTCTTCTGTAGTATAATTGAGTATGCAGAATTTTACTGAGAGGCATTATGATTCATGGATATATTTAAATGTCCAGTTATGTTTATAATAATAGAGTCACTCAAATATTAACTAGGTATTTAGACCATACTGTAAAGGGAACATCTTTTTTTAGACAAAATTAAGAACAAATCTATCGTTATGAGCTTAACTCTTTCCCTCTACTGCCACTAATGACTTCAAAACACAAAAAATATAGCATCTAATTTATAGTAATTAAAATAAATTTGACATAAATTTTGTAACCTAGTGTAAATAATTAACCATGGGGCAGAGCTGCTACCTTGCTCTCCCTGTGCCCAGCTGCTCGTGAGGCACCCGGGAGGCATGGCGGGTTCTAGCCCTGGCCTGCCACCCCAGCAGAGCCTCACAACAAGCCAGACCACCCTCCCCTACTCCATGGGGCCCGCCATTTTCCACATCCGGACTTTCCTCTCATCACAACTCCACCCAGCAGACCAGACTATCACAGCCCGGATCATCGACAGCCACCCTGCAGCAGTTTTTTTTTCAATCTGGCCCAGGTATGCTGAACCAGAGACTCTCAGATATGGGGGCAGAGCTGCTACTTGCTCTCCCTGTGCCCAGCTGCTCATGAGGCGCCTGGGAGGCATGGCGGGTTCTAGCCCTGGCCTGCCACCCCAGCAGAGCTTCACAACAAGCCAGACTACCCTCCCCTACTCCATGGGGCCCACCGTTTTCCACATCCGGATTTCCCTCTGCGTCACAATTCCACCCAGTAGACCAGACTATCACAGCCTGGCTCAAGCGCGGTTCATCAATAAATGCTTTATTTAGAGGTGACTACAACAGTATGCCACCCGCACAGCAAGCCTGGCAAACTGCTCGTGTAGTATTTGATATGCCAATTACCAGTAACATTTATATTTGGTCATTTCTGTGACCTAATATAATTGTTTGAAGCTCTTTATGTTCCTGGAGCAAGCGGATGCCTTTGGGTTCTACTAGCACGAGACAGGGCATATGGAGATATTACTGGTGCCCTCTCTAGCAAATAGATGATTAACGGGAAGATAGTGATAGTGAATACTAGAAAACAGTTATTCTGATTTTTAGGGTGGTGACTGATGTGTATTCACTGTAGAGACAGCTCTGTGGTTTACTTTTGTGGTAGAATTCTTCCAAACACTTAGAACAAAAAACATTTTTTAAAATTAAGTAGCTAACAATGTTTAGCATTCCCATTCCACTCAGTAAAATGCCCACCAATACAAATGCTCCACCTTCTAGAAATGACATTTAGCAAATTGGTTTGCAAAGTCTAGCCTAATGTTCAAAATAAATATTAATATAATCTGAAATGATAAATGATAGAAACAGAATACGACCATGATTTTCTTGTTGGCATTTTGTAAGTCACAGAATAAATAACCAAGAATCATTACATGCAGTTTTCCCCCATTTTATGCACACATACAGGCACAGAGTTCTTCATATACACACGCAAGAAAAGCCCAAAATATGATTGCATTAATTTAAAAATAAAACATTTAGAAACTGAAGGTAAATTATAAAATTCCTTTCTAATAACTGCATTTTCTGAAGCTATTTTATTTCACTTAAGGTTTTAACTTTATTGAACATTTTAGCAACTGAGAGAATTTTATAGAAATTATATCTAAATTACAAACTACATATAAAACTGAAGTTGTCAGATAATCAAACATACAGTGTAAAAACAACAAAAAATCCTTAGTTTGTACAAAGTGGGTCATAATTGCCAATAACTTACCCGTTTTGTTGTCATTGTCTCTTTTGTTCTGTTTGATTTTACTTTGTATTCATTTTTTCATGCTTATGACTATTAAATATACTCAGTTTTTTAAATTATGCATTATAGTCTGGTCTCTCCCCCTCATGAGAGCAAACCCTTGGAGCAATGTTGGACTCGGAGTGGAGTTTTTGGGCCCTGCTGGCGGACTCGGAGTGGGGTTTAGGGCCCTGCCCTTTCCTCCGCCTCCATGCCAGTTGCCCCAGAAGAGAGAGACCACCCATGCCAGACCCACATGTCCCTTGGCGCATGGATATTTTATAGGATACTGAATTTTGCATAAGGTTCTTCCCAATTTCTTTTACATTTATACATAGTAAATAGTTACAGACATGTTTTAACTGATACCAGTAAGCCTGGCAAGAAGCCAGAGCAAACCACACATCATGCAGTTAGTCATTCTCAACATCCAGACTCCATAGTTCCTCAGAGCTCTATCCAAGAGAAAACCTCATCTTCCCCCTTTAAGTCTCATCAGTAAATGCTCGGGTTGAGAGCCTTTTACTGAGACTATACCACCTAACATGGTAAAGCCTGGCAAGCTACCGTGTTTTATTTACATTTTATGCCAAAGACTAGTAACTATTATGGACCTCAGTTCCATAACCTGACGAATGGTTTTGGGCTCATCCTGTCCCTGTACCAAGTAGATGCCCTTGGGTTGCACTTGCTTGTGACAGGACTAATGGAGATGTTACTAGTGCCCACTCAAGCAAATCGATGAACAATGGGAAGACAGTGAAGACAGTGATTCAGTGATATAGTCTGAACTCAATACCTTGAGAATATTTTGCTAATTTTGCCAGTTTACGTCTAATTTACTATTTTCAAATATAATGCTCAGTATGAAAATATATTTCAAACAGAAAATATCTATTTTGTAATGTATATCAGTGAATTGATAATCTTATCTCTCTTTCACATTAACAAAGCATTCCTAAACAGAGTGGCACAATACAGCAACTGTTAGTTGGAAATTCACTGTAAGAAAGTTTATCTTTGGCCCACAACGTTGGGGACCCAGTCAGAAAGAGCAGTTCAATTCAAGTCACATTTATCATACAATAAAGGAAATGCACAAGATAGGTTGCAAAGACATGCTGTGATTCATAAAATTCAACCTCAGAGATATGCCATGCGGTCCAATTGATATGTCACTGTCACTGTCTTCCCGGTTCATCATCGATTTGCTCGAGCGGGCCCCAGTAACATCTCCATATGTCCTCTCTCATGCTAGTAGAGCCCAAGGCATCTGCTTGTTCCAGGAACATAAAGAGCCTCAATCCATTCCGGAATGAGGTCTATAATTGTTACTGGTATTTGGCATATATATCAAATACAACACGGGTAGCTTGCCAGGCTCTGCCGTGCAGGTAGCATATTCTTGTAGCCATCTCTAAGTCCAGCATTTATTGATGAACCACAGCGGCCGCAAGCGGCTGAGCGGAGCCAGGCCCTGATAGGCTGGTCTGCTGGGTGGAGGTCTGTGAGAGAGAAGTCCGGATGTGGAAAATGGAGGCCCTCATGGAGTGGGGGGGTCGTCTGGTTTGTTGCGAGGCTCTGCTGGGGTGTGGGCCAGGGCCAGAACCCACCATCCCTCCCGGGTGCCTCGTGAGCACATGGGTACAGGGAGAGCAAGTAGCAGCTCTGCCCCATGTCTGCGAGTCTCTGCAGTTGATATGTCAACCAGAAATTAACTTAGTAATAGCAATGGGCATTATCTGAAGGAAAGCTTGAATCTTTTGCTAATAAATAAGCCTTTAAAATACCATTTGATAGTTCAGAAAATCACCTAGTTCTGTTTATGTTTTTGTTTGCCTGGGTAAGCACACCTGGTAGTGCTCAAGGCTTACTCCTGGCTCTGCATTCAGGGATCACTCCCGGAGGTGCTTCTACATGCCATAAAGGGATCCAAACACAGCCAGCCTAGTGGAAGGCAAGTACAGCTTGCCATAAGTTCTATTATTTATGTGATTGCAATAGATTCACAAGGGGACTAGTATCCTCTTAGATTCACAAGGAGACTGGTATCCTCTTCCCCCATACCCTCATACTTCCCAAAGCTCTGGGTGACCATGCCAACTACCCCACAACTGCCCTCTCAAATCATGACCCAGTTCTAGAGATCCTGATGTTTCTGGGCCATAGGACACCTCCAAATTTCACAATACTGAATTCCAGTAGGAGCACACAGAATTACATGGGAAAGTAACACAGAAGCCAAATAAACTCAACAAAAATATTAACACAGAAGGCTCAGCTCCTGGAAACAGTTAAGTTAAATGTCAGACAAGGACTTGATAACACTTTGGTGAAACCAAACAATTTTCATAAATTATTTCTTTTACTGAAGTATACGAACCTGGCAAGTTACCCATCATGTACTCAATATGCCAAAAACAGTAACAATAATAGACCTCATTCCCAACAAATGGAGACATTACTGGCGCCCACTAGAGCAAATCCACGAACAATGGGAAGGCAAGTGATACAAGTGAAGTGACAAGAAATAATTATAACTTTCTATTTTATAATTATCATATAATTAAAATATAATGCATTTTATAATAATCCATTATAATGATTGATAATTCTATTAGTCATTTAATAGTTATAAGTAATATAAAATAAATTAGTGTGCATCTGCTAAAGTAGCAGGCTTGGGGGACTATTGCTGAACATTGAACATCTGTAACAACTGTATTGTGAACAACTTTTTAAATCACAGTGTTTAAATAAAACAATAATAAATTCCTGAGTGAGTCTACGAACGAAGACAATGCATTCGATTTACAAATCTTTCAGAGTGGAAAGTGATGACTCAAGGCTGATTTTCACAATCACCTCCCGGGTCAAGTTTATAATGAACAGCTGTCTGAGAGCACTACATGTTATCAGAGGAAACTTCTACATACAACTGTATGCATTTAAGCACATATTTATTTGTGGCTATTTACTTTAATTGTAGCTGTTTATTACCAATAAGCGGTGTCTTAACTGAAAGGCAGAGGAACTATAGGAATGAAGCGTTAGACTCTGAGATTGTGAATAACAATAGAAATGCAGACTATTCTCAGTATTGGATCATAAAAATCTAATGAAAGATTCCATTGATGAGGTTGTCGACAATATTGTTTGGTTGCCATTAACAAATCACATTATCTTCCCCTGCTTTTTGCAGCAATCAGTCTCTTGAAGAAAACTACATGGCAAATTCTTTTGAGAGAAGGCAATTCCTTTTCTCCATTTCCTCTTTAACTTCATAATGAGATCCTAATGAATGCTAAAGTTTTCCGAGAGTGGTACAATAATCATCCATTGTATTACTGATTGAAAAGAACTTGCTGCATATTCAGAGAGATATAAAAGACCTGATTTTCAAACAAATAGTTTTGATAGACAGATTTAGGCCAGATCTAAATTGTATTTAATTATGCATCCGTGTAGTATTCTTGTAACAGTTTTTCACATGTCAAGTTAATATCTTTAATATCTTTTAAGAACAATTTGAATATGAAGAGCCTATTTTCTGATTAGCTACATTCATTTTTACACTATTTCTGCCTATCAGTACACTGACATAATGGTAGTCTAGGAAGTCAAAATATTGTTGTAAATAAAACCTTTAGGGATAACATTTTAGAACATGTGTGCCTATGGGGAGAAAAGACAGTTATTGTCTATTATTAAATCAGATGGCCTTTCTAAAATGGGAATATTTTTGTTTTCATATACTCTCAATTGCCTACAAGATGTAATTCAGTTTGGTGAAGGAAATATATATCTAAAACATAATTAATTAAATACAACATGCATAATTATTCATAATTATTATATATTTAATTTCATAAATATAAAATGCTGATCATTTATTCAACATTATAAATGTAATTATTGTGAATTAAATATGTAATTATATATTAAAATATGTGTAGAAGTTTCTGATTCAAGTGTGGTGTGCTTATTGTCACATTTCCAAACTTACTGAACGACTTCACAAGCCACGAGTTTGAGTATGTATATCTCATCCTGCTCACTGTATCTTTACAATGCTAAGAGAGGGGAACAAAATGAAAACATTTCAACATTTTACCAAGAAGAAAAAATAAAAGTGATTTTCTTATTTTAAAAAATTAGTTTTTAATATAAATTCAGCTAAAAATTGTCATGCCACACACCTAATGAGTGCCATGTTCACTAGATAAATTTTGTCTTATCTCTTTCTATATGTAGTTCAATATCCTAAAAATACAATTTCATTGAATTTTTAGCTTTTCGGATTATTTTAATTTTTTAAGTTGTTCCTTTTTTTAGTACATTTGTTTTGAACCTATCTGTATTTATCTATAAATTTTCCCATTGCTTAAAATAATTACCTTCTTTTGTAAATATTTGCAACTTCTACCAGCACTTGATTGATAGCAAAACAAGTCTGGACTACATACATAGGAAGGGCAGATTGTATTTGATCTCAATAATCAATATAGCGGATTAAGTTTCTGTTTTACCATGATTTTGTAATTTAGCTGTCATTGTGAAACAAGTTTGTTTAAGTAAGACTAAGCAAAGCTTTGGAAACAGCTATTATTTGATTCCATAATAGACAAATTTTTAAGTGATCTGATCTGTTAATATATAAAACTTTATATCTACTTTTTTTTTAAATCGTGTTTTGAATATGTGCATTTGTTTAAAAATACACATAACAGGGGCTGGAGCAATAGCACAGTGGGTAGGGGCGTTTGCCTTGCACGCTGCCGGCCTGTGCTGGCCGGGTTTGATCCCCGGCATCCCATATGGTCCCCTGGGCACCTCCAGGAGTAATTCCTGAGTGCAGAGCCAGGGAGTAACCCCTGAGCATTGCCGGGTGTGATCCAGAAAAAGCCAAAAATACACATAACATAGGGATTGTTACTCCAAGGTATTAATCGTATTATTTTAAAAATGATTATGTCTTGCAGGATTTTTCAGAACAAAATCAATATGAAATAGTTCATATTTATCTTGGATACCTAAAACACAAAATTCTTAAAGGAAATCTATGAATTATCAGATGGTCTTAAAAGTAAAGCTTAATCAACAGCAAACTACCATTTTTTAAAAGAGTGACTGAGAACTACAAGAAACATTAAAGTACAATCAAGGTGATGAGGGTCTAATCTCCCACAGGCAGTACTAGAATCTGATTGTAATTAAGAAAGGTGGAACCCAATCAACTGTGTTATAAGCAATAAAAAATAAGTATCTATAGAAAAATACTTCAAAAGATAATTCAGATATTTGAAAAAATAAATGTCTAAGGAATAACTTGTAAGCTTTACTAGCAACTCAAAAATTAAATAATACTGAGATGTCATTTTTACCTATCAATTTGTCAAAGATTATTAATAGAATAATAAATATTGAAAACATTTGAAGAAGAAAGTTTCTTCATAGAAGATTCATGGAAGATACACAATTTTCATTATTATGGTATGAAATTAATAAAATTATCTCAATATTATTTAAATAAACTTATAGTAGTTTGATTAATAAAGTGCTATATAAAGAAAAATGTTCCCCAAGCATATAAATTATATATAATGATGTTTAATGCAATTGTTAATGATGAAAACATGGTCAAAATGTCAAAAACAGGAAATTAAAATGATCAGCAGTCTAATATTTTTTGTTGCTTTTTGGTTTGTTTTCATGCTTTCTTTGGGGTTTTGCAGGTAGACCACACTTGGCTATTCGCTTTCATGGGTTGGTTTTTTGTAGAATAAAATATCATTCAGAAACTTAGAGACTCAAAAAAGCAATCAGGGTCTAGAGAGATAGTAGAGCAGTAAGATGCCTGCCTTGCACTGGCAGACTGGGAATCCCATATCATTCCCTGAGCCAGTAGGAAGTCTTTTCTGAGCACTGAGCCAGGGTAATACTTTGAGCACTGCCAGGTGTGGTCCACAAACAAAATCAGTCACACATTAATTAGATCATAATTCTGGGTCAACATGTAAGCTGAATACTGAAGAGTGGACATACCTTGTGAAGGTTTTATTGTGCACACACATGAAATTACAACGAATTCATCATTTGGAGACTGATTGTTGTAGTCTTTTCTTTAATTTTCTTTTTTAAAATTCTTAATATTTTTATCTTTTTTTTTCTTTTTATGTCACACCCATCCAGCAATGCTCAGGGGTTACTCCTGGCTCTTCACTCAGGAATTACTCCT
>JAJIBD010002872.1:0-23951 GCA_021461705.1 Cryptotis parvus
AAAGTGGAAATTACCTGGCGCGTGGGAGTCAGAGGGTTAAGTAAGATAGAGAGAGGGAACATGTGTGAGATAAATGTCAAAGGTCTGATACCAAAATAGAACCGAGCATTAAATACAGACAAAAAATGCAAATGATGGCTTCTAAATTATTCATGTAGTATAACCCACAAGTGTGGGAGAAGGAGGAGAGAGAGGAGAGAGGAAATAAAGAACCTGCCATTTTAAGGCGGGGCGTGGGAGGAATTGGGGACATGGGTGGTGGTTGAGGGGCACTGGTGGAAGCCGAGTGCTGGAACACTGCTGTGACTGAAACCCAAGCGTGAACAACGTTGTAGTATATCTCATGGTGGTATAATAAAATGTTAAAAAATAAAATAAAAAAAATTTAAAAAAATTAAAAAAGGGTTTGCTTGATTTGGACATGCAGCTGGTCCCATGAAGTCTTTTCCCTGATCCTCCATGCTTCTGGGAGAGTAGACCCAGCTCCTGCCTGATCCTTGCCTGCACTTCTGAGACCTTTTGTGGCCTCATGTAGGCAAGCAGGAACTACAAGGTGGCTGTTGGCACCTTCCTGGAAAACCCCTAAGTGGTGCCAAGTTCACTTTGGAGTAAGAGAAAAGTCGAGCATTTTATTATCCTAATGTATTAAGAACAAAGAAAAACAAGACAGACAGGAGTTCGTTACTCTTCTCATGACCTAGCGTTGTATGGGCAGTTTTTTTTGCAATTCTCACTCCAGCCTCCGAGGATCTTGATCTTCTCTGGTTGCTGGGAGGATAAACATGCACAGAGTGGTCAGCCAAGACAGGAGGTCCCTGCCTGGGGTAGTGCTTTGGCATGATGTTGTCCCCTTTACTTTCTCCTTCCGCTCACCCTTCAAAAACCTCCTCATAGCAGGGAACAATGAGAACCTTTACACCTAAACCTCTGCTCTTTCCCTGCTGAGTTTTCCTTCCTAAATACAAGCAGTTGGATGCTTTATGTGCATTCGTTTGGCTTCCTGAGTTAGAATAAAAGTACCATAAGAAGATTAACAGCTCTCAAAGACAGGGGCTGCTCCCAGCCCCAGTGCCCTCTAAATCAATCCTGCTCCAAGTCAGGAGCCCAACAAAGTCATTGTCCTGATCAGGGGCACGCTCCAGTTGATATCACCGTGGAACACAATCACTTCCTCTGCAGTGTCTCAGTCTAATGTAATCACTTTTTCTTAAAAAACAAAAATCAAAACAAAACGGGAGTGCTTTTGAGTGAGAGAAACTTGAGCTTCAAATAGACATGCGAGCTCTCCAAATCTGTAAGGGGTGAAACTGCCTAGAGACTTGAAATAGAATCCTCTATGACTGAGCTTAAGCCTGCCCATCTCCTGGGAAGTTGCAGAAGCCCTTTCATGCAGAAGCCCTCACTGAGGAGAGAGGCATCTCGTTGCCTCCACAAACTCCCAGAGAACCTGGGAAGTTAAAATCCTTGCCTGGCACATGAATCTCCTGGCCACTGGGGTGCCGAGTGTGGGTGCCGATTCTTTGCACCTCTCTTTAATATCTTATTCTACGAACTTTGCCCCGCCCCTTCCCTGTTGGCTCCAACCCGCCCCCTCCTGCCTTCAGCAATTTCTGCCTCTGCCAGCCCGGATCCTTTGTGTTCCTGGAATCTAAATTGGATACAATATAGGGCATGATACAGATTTAATTCCACCTCTTCTGGCTGTAATCTTTTTTTTTTTGCAAGTGGGTTACCTCTAACAATGATGCTCAGGAGTTATTTCTGACTCTGTACTCAGGAATTACTCCTGGTATTGCCGGGACCACATGGGATGCTCGGATCAAACCCTGGTTCGCAAACACCGTACCCACTGTACTACTGCTCTCACCCCTTTTGGCGAAACTGAGCTCATTTCTTTGATCTGTGCTCCCCAACTCCCTAACCTTCCCAGCACTGAAAGCAAACACACTTCAAGCATTTCTGCTTCTCTCCCATGAAAGATATCACATGGTTCTTCAGGCTTACTTTTCTCCAGCCTCATTTACTGAATTCGGTTTTGGGGACATGCCCTATGGTGTTCAAGGTTTCCTCCAAGTTTTGCCCTCAGGATCTCTCCTGATGGTTCTCTGGGGAAGCCTTTTCAGTGCTGAGGTTTTGGGCTCTGAGCTGCTAGCCTTAGGGTCCTGCATTTTCCACCACAAGACCTAAAGGCAGGACCCAGATATGGCCCAGCATCTGGTTACAAAACATCTGTGCTTATCAGAGCTAAGGTGAGGCAGAGTATGCCTGGTCTTCTGACCTCTGATCACAGGGATATATGAGTCAATGATTGTACCCTGCTAACGTTACCTTGCAAATGCTAAATCTGTGATTGTCATTTGTTCCCATGTTATAATGGCCCAGGGAGCTTCCAAATGCCCTGTGATGTGTGCTTGTATCCTCTCCACCCAAATGCGTATAAAGGCTTAAACTGTGTTCAATAGAAGTCAGTATTGCTATCCAGAGCTCCCACACTGTGGGTGTCATTCTTTTTTTCCTTTCTCAGCAGTTAGCAGCGGCAAGGCAGAGTTTCTCCCAAGTCCATCCCTCTCCTTTTTCCACAGGGATGAAGTCTGGCAAGATCTAGGTCTTCCTCATTTATGCCCAGCCCCCAACACACGAGTGAGCGGGGGCAGATATGTGCAAGGTAAGAGACTATAGATGTAGTATCTCTATGCTAATAATACATCTGGTCATTATTAATTTAGTCATAATTGATAAATTGAATTTATTTCTGTACAACATACTTGGCAATGATTTCAGTAAATTGGGTTTGTGCTTTTTGTGGCACATGTTTGGGAGATTTTAGCCAAGCTCCATCAGAGAATTCAGGGGCTGGTCATGTGAAATCAGAGCACATAAAGTGACTTTTTTGGGAATGTGCCCATCAAAGTCAAGATATAAGACAACAACCTCTTCCCTTTGCCTGTCAAAATTGGCTGAGAATGGATAGTGGTAAATCATTGTAATAATAGTGGCAGTGGACTGTCAACTCAGTGAGGAAATATGGATGGATTTTCCTTTTCAAGTCATCAGTTTTAAGCAAATGAGAGGCCTAAAGCAAGAGTAAAAATAACTCCTGTAAACCAAAAGAATGACTCCCAGAGATATTAACGGACAGAATTTTCCTTACCGCTTTCTCTTCAAGGCTGACTGGACACTGTAAAATCTCATTAAATAAAAGGTTTACTGTGTGATTTCTTTCTCGCTCTGACAAGAGCTATGTTTGAAATTCCTTATTTACCTTCGTGTCTGCAGTGCTTAAAAGCATAGTTTATTAATGATGGTAATGATAGCAATCGAAGCATTTGCTGTTTATTTACCTTTAGTTGGGTCCTGTTTTAAAGTGTATTGCATCGAATTTATCTTTGCAATGACTCCAAAAGCAGGTGGTATCAGCATTTCCACCTTTACGCAAGGCAATGGAGGAGTGGAGAAATAGAGGAGGTGCCTGACTTTATGAGTGGGATAGTGCGACAAATAGGTGGTTGATCTCCCAAGGCCTTGGACTTAGCAGGTCCAGAAAAAATTAGCAAAGGCTCAGTGACTAGCAACAACTGATTTCTTCTTATTCGGCACTTGCAACGTGCCCAACACTGTTAGAATTCATTTGTATATAACTCATTTCATAGTTAGGTGCTTATTTATAGGTACTTTTTCACTGTTATTGACATTAAAAATGAACATGACATTATATAAGTTTAAAGGTACAACATGATGGTATTATACATAGACTGTGAATTAATTACCAAAACAACATCACTTGTACCCCATAACCTCTCAAGTACTAACTTATATGAGTGTGATGAAATCCTTTAAGATCCAATCTTTTAAATTTTCATACATATGAATTATTAGCTATAGCACTATGCTATGTATTAGACACTCATAATTTATGTTAAACTGGAAATTTATATCATGTGATCCAATCTCTAATCTCTGACACTACCTATCTATTCTGTTTCCATGAGTTTGTCTTTTGTTAAGTTTTCAAGTATGAGAGAAAACAGCATTTTCTTTGACTTACTTTTGTTGAGAATTATGTACTCAATATATCCATGCTATAGAAACTACCAGAACTTTCTTTTTAATTATTTATGTCTAAGTGTCATTCTATTGTGTGTATTCTACATCTTCTTATTCCTTTTTTTTTTAACCTGACAGACTCTTTCTTCTTCTTCTTCTTCTTTTTTTTTTTTTTTTTTTGCTTTTTGGGTCACACCGGTAATGCTCAGGGTTATTCCTGGCTTGTTGCTCAGGAATTTCTCTTGGCAGTGCTTGGGTGACCATATGGGATGTGGGGGATCCAACCATGGTCAGCTGCATGCAAGGCAAATGCACACCCGTTCTGCTATCGCTCGGACCCCAGATGTTTCTATCTTGAAATTGTGAATAATGTGTTAATGAAGATGGGGTTGAATATCTCTTCAAGAGAGAGATTTAATTTAAATTCCTTTGTATATATCCTCTAAAATGGTCTAATCTCATACTTTTTAATCTCATATTTAAATATAAGGCAACTAAGACATAGGGTATCACTTGTACCACTTGTCTTCCCATTGTTCATCGACTTGCTCAAGTGGGCACCAGTAACATCTCCATGCTTCCTGTTGCATGCTAGTGTAGCCAAGTGCATTTGCTCGCTCCAGGAACATGAAGAGCCTCAAACTATTTATTCACTTATGGGAATGAGGTCTATAATTGTTGCTGGTTTTTGTCATATCAAAATACTGACACAGGTAGCTTGCCAGGCTCTGTCATGTGGGTGGTATACTCTTGGAAGTAGGATCTCAGTTGGTGCATTTACCAAGACATAGAGTAGTTTTGGAAAAACATTCCAAGTGTATAGTTATTCCATCGTGAGTGGCAAATTTCCAATCTGGAGATCTGACTTATTTTCTATGCTCCTAATTACCCTTAATAATGCTTCCCACATGAAGAATCATGAAATGATTCCTTATAGCTAGAGTGGTGGTGGGTGGAAATCGTTGTATAACTGTCTTCCTGTTGTTCATTGATTTGCTTGAGCAGGCACCAGTAACATCTCCATATGTCCTGTCGCAAGCAAGTGTAGCCCAAGGACATCTGCTTGCTCCAGGGATAGGAAGAGCCTCAAACCATTCTTCAGGTCATGGAATGGAGGTCCATAATTGTTACTAGTTTTTGGCATAACAAATAAAACACGGGTAGCTTGCCTGACTCTGCTTTGTAGGTGGTATACTCTCAGTGGAAGGCTCTTATCTATGTGTATATTCAGTAATGAGTTCTAGTTTGACAGTATAGTTCCTCATTCCCCATCAACTTCCCAGTTTGTTACAGCTACAATGATCATTATGGCATACAGATGTGAAGGGTGGAGATATTTGCTTGAAAATAATTGCAAAAGTTTAAGGGACTATAGGAATAATAATTTGCTCTACTAAATGCTAAATAATACATTTCAATATCATTTTTGTCTTATGAAAGTACCTTTTAGAACCATATAGCAAGTGTGGTCTTTAGAGCAATAACATTAACATCACCTAGATGCTAAAGGACCAAAGTGCAAAATCTTGGATTATCCAAGGTTTATTGAACCAGAATTTGCATTTAACAAGATTCTCAGAGATTCAGAATGAACTGAAACCTGAGAAGTGTTACTCTGTAGGAGAGTTTCTGAATTTGACTACAAGTCAGCATTGACACAGTCAGGGGGTTGGTGCACTCAGAAATGGGTTTTTTAATCCTGGGTCCTGTTGTCCCCCATCCCACCCTTCAGATGATGCTAATACATAGTCAAGGCTAGAGCTACCAATGGTTCCAATATTAGCTGCACATTGCGGCTATCTAAGAATATATATATATATATATATATATGTGTGTGTGTGTGTGTGTGTGTGTGTGTGTGTGTGTGTGTGTTTGTGTGTGTATGTGTGTATATGTATATATACATACATACATAAATTTATTTATTTATTTTTGCTTCTTTTGGGTCACACCTAGCAATGCTAAGGGATTAATCCTGGCTCTGTATTTAGGAATTACTCTTGGCGATGCTCAGGGAGACCATATGGGATGCCAGGAATTGAACATGGGTTGGCCATGTGCAAGGCAAATGTCCTACCTGCTGAACTATTGCCCAGGCCTCTAAGAAGATATTTTAAATTTGTGTTTTGGACCACACCTGGTGTTGCTCAGACTTATTCCTAGCTCTGCACTCAGAGATAACTCCGTGGTGTACTTGGGGATACTGAGGATCAAAGACTGTGCGAGGTAAACACTTATGCTATCTCCAGGTCCCCATATCTAAGGGTTTTTGCTTTTAAAATATTGCAAATCCAAGCACTGAGGCAACAGTACAGCTAGTATGGCACCTGCCTTGCATGCGGATGATCTGGGTTCAGTCTATCCTGTATCCTGTCTATATGATCCCTCCAGTCATCGGGAGTGATCCTTGAGCACAGAACCAGCAGGCAGGAGTAAGCCCTTAGCACCGCTGGTATGGTTCCCAAACCAAAAATCAAACAAAACAATAGCAAAAAAACAACAGAAAAACACCATAAACAGAAAAACTAAGTATCACAAATCAGGGCACTCTCCTTGATGCCTCGCTTTCATATCACACAGCCCAGGAATATAATGTTCTGGCCTAATGGTCACAGGGGCCACCAGATGCACCAGATGGAAATGTTCAGGGCTCCTCTGGACTATGTCTGCAGTCCTTAGAGGCCTCCAGGGATGCACCCATTGGTGCTGGGTGTTGGGAGGAGGCATGTGGGACTCAAGATCTTCCAAACTCTTGAGCTCTCTTCCTGAGCCCTTCTGGTATTTAACCAGAAAATAATGTTTCTAGAAGTAGAATTATGACCAAGAAGATAGCTAGAGTTTGTGAGAAATTGTTTACCCTCAGGGACCTTTGCAACTCCTGGCAGGGATTTGTAGCACCTGTGAGCAGTGGCCCCACAGCTGTCTGGTTGTCAACATTTTGACCTGAATGGGTAGGAGATACACTCTTCCCTCTGTTTCATCTGGTACGGTGGGGGCAGTATCACAACAGCACTGAGGACGGAACATGTGATTGGTCTTCACTCCCAGTAACGTGTGCGTATTCATTGTCTGCTCGGATTTCAGATGCTATTGATGTTGAAATTCCTGCTGACTCCTCAAGGGAAGTAAGAGTTTCCCTTCCCAACAACCAGAGGAAAATAGTACCCAAGAGGCTTGCCTAAGTGGACAGGTAAGTCTGGAGTTGCTTGAATTCTGTGCCTAGGTTCTTTTCACAGCCTTGTGGCTTTCCTGAACTTTGGATTTGTCCTTATTACCTTTTGCTTTTCACAGTTTATTGTTTAAATTTTTTATTTTTTAAAAATTTTTTATTATACTACCGTGAGACATACAATTACAAAGGTGTTCTGTTGGTTCTTGGTAGTACAGTATTCCAGCACCCATCCCTCCACCAGTGATCCCATTTCCACCACCAATGTACCCCACCCTCCCACCCCACCCCAGGCTGCCTCAACAGTAGGTAGCCCTGTTTCCTCTCTTTCTCTCTGTCTCTCTCTACTCTGCATCTCCCTCTTGTTTTACACATTGTGGCTAGCCCTGCAGATATATGGAGTTTATCACTTAAAGTCTCTTTGTGTATATTCAATGGTGAGTTTTAATCTGCCATTACCATTTCCCACATTTAGTAAAACACTGGTATCTATTTATATCCTATTAATGAATGCAGTCATTGTATATCTCACAGATTTTTTAATGCTTTGCTTTGGAGAATTTCTTAAGGACTTTCCCTTGTAGTAATGTCGAGTTTTAGAAAAGTGAGAATATGTATATTATTTGGAGTCAGAGATTCCTTGGGGTGTACTTACTGGTTGCTTTGCAAGTTCCGTGAGATAAAGAAATTATCTAAAAAGTTAAACCAAATCAGGATCAGTTCTGGGCTCCGAATTATTTTTCTTAGGTCTTATCGTTTTCCCTTTATAATTATATCACACCTACATATAAAAAACCATCTTTGAGATTTGAGGAGTAATCAAAGTTGACTATTTGATGGACTTCAAGATTGCCATCATTGTGAAAACTTATTGTCAAGAAATTAATTCAACATGTAATCATTTGAAGATACATTTATCTCATAACTATGCCAATTTGTTGAATACGAGTTGTTGGCTGATCATTGATAGAATAGAATACGGGAGTGTGACATTCTAACTAAGTCCGATGTACTGTTGCTTCATATGACATGGAACCCTCATTTCAACACTAGTAGATAGTTAAAATTGACATATGCTATAGGAATGAATCATGTGCTGGATTTTGATAATAATCATCAAGTGAAATGACTGAAAGTTTCAAAAATGGAAACATTCCTTAAAATATCTTTTAATCTTTGTATGCTGACATGAGAAAATGCAGATATGAAAAATTTTGTCTATACTAAGGTTAAATACCTGCACGGCAGAGACTGGCAAGCTACCCGTGTCGTATTTGATATGCCAGATACCAGTAACAATTATAGACCTCATTCCCATGACCTGATGGAATGGTTTGAGAGCTCTTTATGTTCCTGTAGCAAGCAGGTGTCTTTGGGCTATACTTGCATGAGATAGGACATATGGAGATGTTACTGGGGCCGCTCGAGCAAATCGATGATGAAAGGGGAAGACAGTGATGCTAAGTTAAATAAAAACATAATGAAAATAATTATTATGTTTAATATGTTTTAATATGTTTTTATCTTAATAATCTTGAAGTTAAGAATTATTCTATATGTTTTGAATTTTCAGCTTGCATTGCTTTCATTAGACTGGACTTGCAGGAACTGCACAAGCCAGTGAAGAGCTGATGGACAGAGGCGGGAGAAGCAGCAGAACAACAGCATTAAAGCGCTAAAAACACGTCCTGTTTCGTGTTTTGCTACAGGTACAATATACTTTGTCCCAAAATGTAAAAGGTCACCTTTAACCACAAGCATGTCCTGCCCTAAACACCTTCTGGTGTTAGGAAATGTGCCTGTGCTCTCCCAACCCTCTTTATATGCTTTTGTTTTTAGAACTCAGTCACACAAGAACTCGTCTTGCCAGTTGATTACCAGAAATCCCATACAGAGCTGGCTGGACCTTTGAGACTGAAAATTCTGAATGGGAAGCTGAGCTTCTCAGGGTCTGGAAAGGGCTCTGGGAGAGGTGGTTCTTGCTGGGGTGTGTTGCATGTAGTTCAGGTGGCGGAGGTCAGACTGGGAAGCTCAGACTCACGGACTCAGGCTTTTTGGGATCAGCCATGGATGCGTGTCTCCACATTGGTGGCGTTCAGTTATGATAAGCCTGCTTGGGAATGTGTTGAAATATTGGCTTCAATCCTTCCATTCCAAAGTATTCTTCAGAACTACATCTAGGGCTGATATGAACTGAGTCAGGAAACCCCACAGAGGTGGGATATTCCATAAGCATATTTTTGACTGATTTTCCACAGGTTGCTTGACACCTTACTTTAGTTGGTTTTATCTCATATACCTTATGTGTACCATTCATACATGTGAATTCATGTAAATATATATCTTAAAGCTTTATCAATATAGACATACTATCTCCAAGAGATACAATACAGTAAAATAGGATCCCAGTTTAAAGACAAGAAAATTGCTGTTTGCAGAAGAAACCGTGATATAAGTATTTTGAAGTGATGGCCTTCCTCAATGTCCAAATCTCTTTTTTTCATATTTTATTTTTCTTTTCTCATTTTGCTGGCAACACATAAGACACAGAGCTACACTGAGTTTCAGTTACCCAATGTCCTAACACCCAACTGTTCACCAGTGCACTTTTCCCGCCACCAAGTCCCAGTTCCCTTCTGCTGCCAATTACATCCTGCCTCTGTGGCAGACACTTCTTTCCCGCCCCCAACCCTTCCCTTCCTTTTAGGCACTGTGGTCTGCAATATAAGTACTGAAACCAGTGTCCAAATTTTTAATTCAAAAAGGAGGACTTTATTCTAAGCTTGTATGTGGGACACTGGTGGTTTGGTAAGATCACATTCAGTGTTCAGTGTCTAACTCTTATTATGGTGTCGAGGGATTTAGTCTCTTGTCACATCCTGTCTCAAAACATGGCATCCCTCAGTGGTTTTGTTATCAGGGAGTTTTCTGACATCATTTTTTTCCACACAACATGCTTTGTACAAAACTGCTATTCCTCTTGGCCTCCGATAGCTGCTTCCTTTTCCTTGTTGAGTATCCCCATTTTTATTTCTTTGGTTTTTTGTTTGTTTTATTGGGGCTCATAAGTGACAGTACTCAGAGTAGGGCTTGCTCATGGCCCTGTGCTCAGGAATCACTTCTGATGGGCTCAGGGGACCAAACAGGATGCTGGAGCTCAAACCCTCATGGACTACATGCAAAGCAAACACCCTGTCTGCCCTAAATCCACCCTGGCCCCTTCCCACTTTCCTTCTGAGGCTCTCTCCACCCACTCATCCTTCACATACCCACATATTCTCAACTAGGAGAGTTTAGCAATAGTGATAAATCACAGAGAAGCTAATAAAACAATGTTTGGTGGTAGCCCTTTATATTCATCTTTCCTGGGGAAGGTCCTTATTGTTCATCTCTCTGCCCTGTGTGTCCCAAATGGGAAAATTGCCATTTACTGATAGTATTATTTTATCTTCCCTTTATCTTGATATATTTATATATATATACACATACATATATAATGATATATTATATAACATGATATGGTTTGTGTATAAATTATATATCTATATCTATCTATCTGAATTATTCTAGGATTAACCAAATTAATCTATTTGTAGAATATTTTGTGGGTATTTGCTCTTTTTTTGAAAAATAAGGACCATAAATTACTTTCCTTGAATGACAAAATATATTGAATCTATTTTGAAGTACAGAGAAAAGAAGGGACTTTATTTACTTATATTATTTTCTTACTGACTTAAAACAAAATAAATTAGTCTTATTATAATTCTGGAAGTCAGAAATCTAAAATGAATCTTTCTTGACTAAAATTAATGAGTTTTTAAGGGTGGTTTCAGGGATTTTAAAGAGAGTCCCCCTAATGATTCAGATGTTTGGAAAGACTTTTCCCTGAGTCTTACATTTCTCATTACTTTCTGTTTAACCTTGCCAGCGAGTATTTAAAATGTAGTATGAAACAAGACAGTGCGGTTTCCAATATAAATGCATAATGGCTTTTTTCAATACTTTTTAAGACATGTGATCAGAGATCAGGTCCTGAGAAAGAAATGAGGTGTTGTCTGACTTAGTAAAATAACCAATTTAGTTAGAGAGCAACCTGGGGAAAGGAAAGAGATGAATTTCTTGGCAGGCAGGAAATGCATTGGTTATACTCTGGAGTCTCAGAAAACAGCATCGCAGTTGCTCTGTGGAAGGATGATAAAGATGAGGTCATCTTGCTTTGTGAGATCCTGTAGGGACGTTGCAGGGGAGAGGGCTTGATGGAGTCCTCACTCAAGCCGAAGCAAGAGATGTCCCCCTTCTGTTGCTGAAAAGTATATTCCTAGTAATAGGTTATTGAATGTCAGGAGACCGCAGCAGAAACCAAAGATGTCTCTAAACACACTAAAGAAGGTACCGTAACGGCCTCTTTCAACACCTTGATTTTCTGTTTGTTGGTTGGCTTCAGTTTGCTTCTTTTTCACTTGTAAATAAAGAGGCTGAATGAAGTGGGTGAAGGCTCAGCTTGGGGATGTTATAGTTTAGAGCTGAAATAAACTCAGAGTGTTTAGTATTTAATACTATGCATACTCAGTGCTCGAACAATTGCTGAAAAATACTTAGGATAACAATACTATTAACCATTCATCGATAGCTAATGTGTACGTGTCTGATTGTGTCTATTGTGACACTCAATCCTAAATAGCCCAGCACTGTTCAGGACAATCCAATGGAAGTAACTGACACTCAGGAAGGTCAACTAATTTACCCAAGGCCATCTAGCTAATGTGAAGCCTTTCTAGGGTATTAAATAGAATATTAAAGCCTCTTTCCTTTAGTCCCTGATATCTTTCCATTAACTTCATTGTGGTATACCTTTGATTGGATTATTAAATGTGCTTTTTTGCTCTGAGCAAGTGATTTTGCAATTTTCATTTTGATTTTACACTTGAGAGCCAATCTTTCACTGGTGGTTAAAAGATGAAATGATTACAGAGGAATTCTCCCATGATGTTCTTAAATTCTCTCTCATCCTACAATTAGCTATTAAAGAGCCGATGGAAGGCAAACATAGGCAGTGATTTTTCTCTTACAGTGCTTTACAAATTATTGAATTTTCTTCTTCACCCTTGGGGGAAAGAAATTGTAAAAAGAGCATCCGTGGCAATCTGTTAATGAGAGCGCAAGCCCTGAAGGGATGAAGTGCCACAGGAGCATTCCATATTGGCCTGACATTTTTCTCCATTGGAATTCTCTTCTACTCTTCCACGAGTGATGCAATTGGAAACATATTCCCTCATAAGGAGATACCCACAGAAGCTCAGTGGAGAGCAACAAAAAATGATGAAATGTTTTAAAAATAAGACTCTTGGGGAATAGGTAAGAATACTGAACACGCTCAGCCTTGTGCCAAGAAATCCTGGGGGAGAAATAACTGTAAATATGTCTCTGATGTCATGGACAAGGCGAGTGGCAATTATCCTCAGTATAAAGGAAATTGAAAGGTGGCTAAATGATAGGAACGTTTAGTTTAAAGGATGATATTAATGCATATTTCTACCCATTATCACTAAAGAAATTACCTGGACAGCCTTATATAGGCACACATATTTATAGGAGATGAAGACCACATATAATAATAAGGGAGATGGGTGAGAGAAATTTGTTAGCAAACAACTATGGTTTTTTATATGGAACTTGAGAGACTGGGCAACGATGCACATTCATAGGGTTTCTATAACTTCTTTCTTACATTTATCGAATTTTCATCTTTTTGAAAATTTATTTTATTTTTTGACTTACTGATAATAAAGAATATTTATTTAATGTATTTTAGTGCCATACATAATATTAATAATGGCCTTAAGTGCATTTTGCTCATTTAATACAAATTCTTGTAGGCCAGAGAGAGATTATTAACACCGTCCCTCCACCTCCAACCTGGACTTCATTTTTCTCATTTGGGAAGTATGTTTAATAGTCTTAGTGAAAGCAGTTGTTGTATTTAGTGACTAGAAGCCAGATAATACATAGGATAATTTCCTAAAAGGGAAAGTTGGCCAGCACAAAATGCCAATAGAAATTCCCTCTGTGAACCATGAGCTCAACACAAACCCTTGGCTTTCCCAGAAGCACCCCAGCTTACCTTTCATTGTGACATGAACTATTTCCTGTAAGATGGAGCATTACTCCTCTTTACACAGGAGTTCTCTGTTATGAAGACTGAAGAGCTCTAGTCATTTATTGCAGGGTCTTCAGTGATAGTAGTAACCAAATGAGGCGGCCTGAGTTATTTTTTGTTTTGTTTTGTTTTGTGGAGTTCAGTATTTTTAAGATAGACCTGATTTATCCCGATAAGAATATTCTGAAAAATAATTAAAACCACAAATATGTCTTAATATGAAATCTAGAATGATGATTTGCTGAATCTGAGGTTGTTGGAGAACCCATGTATTTGTGCTGCTGTTATTCTACAAGTGACTTTAAGGTTGAGCTACTGGAACCACCAGTCCAGGCCATGGTACTTTGGGGAGCACAATACACGTGATTGGGAAGCATGATACGGGTTTGTGGAGCTTCTGCCTGATGCCCAGAGTTGCTCCCATCCGCCTCACTGCAAACCTCTGGTCATTGCTCTCTCCCTCTGCTTAGTGGTAGGTCCTCCTAAGGGACTGAAAAATAGAAAAGAGTCAAGGACGTCCTGGCTTTCTGCTCTAAGCTAGTGATCACAGGCCTGCCCAAACCTGCACCGTGGGCTCTGGGGTCATTTGCACACTACCTTGCTTGTGGGCTCAGGAGGCTGTGATGATTAGCCTGAGCACAGGATTGATCTGGAGCACAGATGGCTTTTGCAGCAACCAGATAATTAGGCGAGGGCCCTAATTAATAAAAGGCATATTTTAAAAGCTTCATTTTTAGGGGGCCTTGGGATTAGTAGAGAGTCACATAGAGTTGATTTTCCTTTAAGAGGACTATAATATATTTATAAAGAGAAATAATTATATAATGGTACAGAATACTGGGAAGATGAGAGCCAAGGAGCTCTTTCAAGTGAGGAGTCAGACTGATATGTGGTTAGGAAAGAGAAAGATCATTCACACAGTTCCTAGACAACTCATGGGTTGCAGAGGAAACAGCTCCTGTGGTTCAAGAGGGGACGGCGTGAATGCATGTGTGAATGTATGTATACATACATATGTGAAGATGTATATAATTATGTGTATATTTACAACTTAAAGAATTGGGGCTGAGTTCACCTTGGTTCAGAAATAAGGAAGAAACAGAGCAAGAGCTTAAGAATCCTGCCTTGTAGCACTCCACAAAAAAAAACAGCCAACCCCATCAAAAAATGGGGAGAAGAAATGAACAGAAGCTTCCAAAAAGAAGAAATTCGAATGGCCAAAAGGCATATGAAAAGTGTTCTTTATCTTTAATCATCAGGGAGATGCAAATCAAAACAACAATGAGGTACCATCTCACACCACAGAGACTGCTACACATCCAAAACAGCAAGAACAACCGGTGCTGGCATGGATGTGGGGGAAAAAGGACTCTGATCCACTGTTGGTGGGAGTGCCTACTGGTCCAGCCCTTTTGGAAAACAATATGGGCATTCCTCCGAAAACTAGATATTGAGCTCCCATTTGATCCAGCAATAGCACTCCTGGGAATATACCCAAGAGACCGAAAAACACATAGCAGAAACACTATCTGTACTTCTTTATTCATCTCTGCGCTATTCACTATAGCTAGAATCTGGAAACAACCTAAATGCCCGAGAACAGAGGACTGGCTAAAGAAACTGTGGTTCATCTACACTATGGAATACTATGCGGCTGTCAGAAAAGATGAAATTATGAAATTTACCTGCAAATGGATGGACATGGAGACTATCATGCTGAGTGAAATTAGTCAGAAGGAAAAGGACAGATATAGAATGACTGCATTCATTAATATGACATAAATAGATACCAGTGTTTTATTAAATGTGGGAAATGGTAATGGCAGATTAAAACTCACCATTGAATATACACAAAGGGACTTAAGTGATAAACTCTAAATACCTGCAGGGCTAATGTGTAAAATAAGAGGGAGAGAGATGCAGAGACAGAGAGAGAGACAGAGAGAGAAAGAGAGGAAACTGGGGTACCTACTATTAAGGCAGCATGGGGGTGGGCGGGAGGGGGTGGGGTACATTGGTGGTGGGAAATGGGGCACTGGTGGAGGGATGGGTGCTGGTATACTGTATAACCAAGAACCATTTATGAACACCTTTGTAATTATATGTTTCACGGTGGTATAATAAAAAATAAAAAAAAAGAATCCTGCCTTGGTCAGGGGTGCCTGGGATGGCCAGGCTGGGCTCAGACATGTTGCTTTCTGCCTGTGTTAGGAGGGTGGTGTAAGTCAGGCAGAGTGAAAGAAGCTGACCCTCTGGGTTCAGCATGTGAATGTCCTGCAGACATCTACTCATCTTAATGTCTTTTTCTAGCCTCAGTCGGAGTCATATCCGGTATTCATTTTTTTACGCCTTAATTTTTTTTTAACATTTTATTATACCACCATGAGATATACAATTACAACCTTGTTCATGCTTGAGGTTTCCGGTCACACAGTGTTCCAGCACCCCGCCTCCACCAGTGCCCATCACCCACCACCCATGTCCCAAATTCCCTCCCCCTTCCACATCCTGCCTAAATGGCAGGTTCTTTATCTCTTCTCTCTCTCCCTCTCTCTCTCTCTCTCTCCTCCTTCTCTTACACATTGTTGGTTGCACTACGTAACTTAGAAGTCATCATTTGCATTTTTTCTCTGTATTTAATGCTCAGTTCTATGTTGGTATCAGACCTTTTGACATTTATTCACACATGTTCCCTTCTCTATCTTACCTAACCTCTGACTCCCATGCACTTGTGGCAATTTCCACTTTTGGTAAGATCACCTGGTATATTTATGTCATGCAAATAAATGCAGTCATTCTATGTCTTTCTCTTTCCTTCTGACTAATTTCACTCAACATGATTCTTTCCATGTCCATCCATTTATAGGCAAATTTCATAACTTCATATTTCCAGACAGCTGCATAGTATTCCATTATGTAGATGTACCACAGTTTCTTTATCCAGTCATCAGTTCTCGGGCATACTGTCGCTTAAATTTTGATCCAAGTCTCTTTGTTGCTGGTATATGTTTTTCCACTTGGCCATGTTCCCCATGCCACACTCTGAGCCGAGGGTGGGTTCTGGAGTCCATCTCAGCCTGTAGGAGATATTCAGTGCCTAATGTTTAGCTTCCAGTGCATCCTCTGCCTGACTACCCTGTAACTCAATAAGGCCTGTGAGTCAGCATTCTTTATTAACTTGATTGGAGCCTTTTAAGAATGGGGCATTTCTTGAAGGCCTGGATTTGTGAAACAATGGAAAGGAAACTGAGCTAGTGGAGATTTGAATAGGAAATTTGTGTAGGAGTCTGTGTGTTCCCACCAGGGCAGGTGTAAGGAATGTGGAGGTCTCCATTCTGATCTGTTAATGTATGTCTGATTTTTCTATACAATCACTAAAGCAGGCAGTGGCGCATTTATGGCTTTCACGGGGGTGGCAAGACAAAAAAAAAAAAAAATGCAGCCATATTTTTTGCCTTCTGAGGGGATTCAAGAGAAAGAGAGAGAACCAGCTTCTCTATTGCTGGAATACTGGCTTGTGCGGGAAAATTGGAAGGGACGGAAGAGACAGAATCACTCTAGGCATGGAATACTGTGTTTCAGTACCTGTAGGGAAGGTGGAGGAACTGAGAGAGAGAGAAAAAGGCAACTGTCCATCACAGTCTCTGGAAATGGACAGGAGACTAGCTGGGGACAGGATCATGCCCTGATGAACTGTTCTGGAGCTGACAGTGGTGCCTTCCTTCTTATGTAAGCCCCCCTAGAACTTTGACCCAGCCTAGGGGATAGAAAAGAGTAGACAGCACCTTGGATTGAATGAAATTTTCCCTTTTTTTGTTTTTCCTTAATTTTGTAACTGAAAAGCACAGCTTCTGGATGAAGTAACCTCATCTTTGCATTGTTCCTGAGTTTCCTTTTCCTAGTCTCACCTTTCAGAAAGCCCACCTCTGAATTTTGGGGTTGGGGAACTTACAGGTTGTCCTGACTGCGGTCCCACTGCTGTCTGCCCTCCCTCTCCACCTCTGAGTGCCTGCAAGGGAACTGTTGCCTCTCATGTGTCTCCACGTCCTCCTCCTGTGAGCCAGGATGACTTAATCTCTGCAAGATTAGCCTTATTATTATCACTCCTGGTTTATCTGGTGTGATCACAGCATGCAGCAGCTTGCTGAAAGGTACGGTCTATTAGGAGACACTTGTTATAACAGCAGGAGGGAGGAGTCCTAACAGGACTCCTTACCACTGACTGTACAGTGCGGGCGTGAGCGCAGTGTTTGAAGAATAGCTGTGGAAATAAGAACCTGTCCTGACTGGGTTGGTTGTTTCCTAGGAGTCCAAGGGTGACCAAATGCTGTGCTTGCCAATTTCTCCAATACAGCTAAAGGACTTGACATCAATTAGGCATATTGATGAGTTAATTAATTAGTGCTCTAAGCCATGGGGCGGTCCCCTATGTACCAGACTATAAACACAAAATATCTCATGCTCTGATGATCTGCTAGGAACTCATAACTAGAGAAGGAAGCATTTATTTAAAAATTGCAGAGTGTTGTGATGTGTATTTTGTGTCATAATCTCTGACAAGCATCTAGGGAGAAGGCACATAATTTCTAGTCTTAATGTGTTCTCACTGTTTCATATGGAATGATAAGTACTTAAGTAGAAGAATTTGCAAGATTCACACAATATAATTCAACCATTTTAGGACATTAGACTTCTGTCATATACACATATACACATATATATTATATTAAAGTAATTTTTTCTGAAAGAGCTCTATAATTTATCCCTATTTTTGAATTCTGAGTTCTACCTATTTCTCTGCAATTAGCCATGTGAATCTATAATTTAAAAAAATCTCTTAATTTTTTTTCCTCCTGGATAGCTTTTAATCTCTCCTTTAAAACATATTACTAATTGATATTATTTATTAACATTCATTAACACTTAATGTGAATATTCAAAATGAGGTGGTTATATTTTAATATAAAATTTATATTATTTCATATAACATTTATTAAAATAGTGAAATAGGGACTATTATTTCTTTTTTAAATTTTTTATTTTTTACAATTACAAAGATATACAATTAAAAGTTCATATTTGGGTTTTGGTCATACAGTGTTCCAGCACCTGTCCCTCCACCAGTGCCCATCTCCCACCACCAACATCCCGGTTCCCTCCCCCTTCCCCAGCCCACCTCCATGGCAGGTTCTTTATTTCTTTCCATTTCTCTGTCTTTCTCTTTTCCTTCCCTTCCAGACTATGGATTACAGAACATACATTAAAAGGTTGTCATGTGTATCCTTTTGCCTCTATTTAATGCTCAGTTCTAGGTTGGCATTAGTACCCTCGACAATTATTAGCACACTGTTCCATTTTCTGTCTTACCTAACCTCTGACTCCCACACATTTGTGATAATTTCCACCTTTGACAAGACCTCCTGATATATGTTTCACTTGACCTTGGATATTGGTATCATAATATGTACATATATATTTATGCCATGCAAATAAATGCAGTCATTCTGTATCTGTCTCTCTCCTTTTGGCTAATTTCGCTCAAAATAATCTTCTCCATGTCCATCGATTTATAGGCAAATTTTATAACTTCATTTTTCCTAACAGCTGCATAGTATTCCATTGTGTGGATGTACCAAAGCTTTTTATCCAATCATCGATTTTCGGGCACTCTGGTTGCTTCCAGATTCTGGCTATTGTGAATAATGCTGCTATGAACATAAAAGTAGGGATGGTGTTTCCGCTGAGTATTTTTGGTTTACCAGAGTAGATTCCCAGGAGTGGTATGGCAGGGTCAAATGGGAGTTCAATTTCTAGTCTTTGGAGGAATGTCCATATTGTTTTCCAAAAAGGCTGTACCAGCCGGCATTCCCACCAACAATGGATGAGTGTCCCCTTTTCCCCACATCCACGCCAGCACTTGTTGTTCTTGCTCTTTTGAATATGTGCCAGTCTCTGTGGTGTAAAGTGGTATCTCATTGTTGTTTTGATTTGCATCTCTCTGATGATTAGTGATGATGAGCATTTTTTCATATGTTTTTTGGCCATTCGAATTTCTTCCTTGCCAAAGTTTCTGTTCATTTCTTCTCCCCATTTTTTGATGGGGTTGTTTGTTTTCTTCTTGTAAAGTTCTACCAGTGCCTGATATATCCTGGATATTAACCCCTTATCAGATGGGTATTGGGTGAATATTCTTTCCCATTCTGTGGACTGCTTTTTGTATCTTAGTCACTGTTTCTTTTGAGGTGCAGAAGCTTTTTAGTTTCATGTAGTCCCCATATGTTTATCTTTTCTTCTAGTTGCTTTGTTAGTGATGTTTCACCTTTGAAGATGCCTTTAGCTTCAATGTCGTGGAGGGGTTTTTCCTATATTTTCTTCAATGTACTTTATGGATTCAAGTCTGATATTGAGATCTTTAATCCATTTTGATCTGATTTTTGTGCATGGTGTTAGACACAGGTCCAAATTCATTTTTTACATATTGCTGCCCAGTTTTCCCAGCACCACTTGTTGAAAAGGCTTTCCCTTACTCCATTTTAGACTTGTTGCACCTTTATCAAAGATTAAATGATCATGTGTTTGAGGTTGGCTGGTGTCAGAATACTCAATTCTATTCCATAGGTCCACAGGTCTGTTTTTATTCCAATACCATGCTGTTTTAATTACTACTGCCTTGTAGTACAGTTTGAAGTTCGGAAAGGTGATGCCTCCCATCTTCTTTTTTCCGAGGATTCCTTTAGCTATCCTTGGGGGTTTATTGTTCCACACAAATTTTAGGAGTGTTTGGTCAATTTCTTTGAAGAATGTCATGGGTATCCTTATAGGGACTGGATTGAATCTGTACAGAGCTCTAGGGAGTATTACCATTTTGACAATGTTGATTCTCCCCATCCATGAGCAGGGAATATGTTTCCATTTCCTTGTGTCCTCTTTTATCTCTTGGAGCAATGTCTTGTAGTTTTCTTTGTACAGGTCCTTTACACACTTGGGTAAGTTGATTCCTAGGTATTTGATTTTCTGTGGCACAATTGTGAATGGAATTGTTTCCTTAATATCCCTTTCTTCTCTTTCGTTATTTGTATATAGGAAAGCCACCGACTTTTGGGTGTTGATTTTGTATCCTGCCACTCTACTATATGCGTCTATTGTTTCTAGGAGTTTTTTGGTGGAGAGTTTAGGGTTCTCTAGGTATAATATCATGTCATATGCAAATAATGATAGCTTGACTTCTTCCTTGCCCATCTGGATGCCCTTGATGTCCTTTTCTTCTCTGATTGCTATGGCAAGTACTTCCAGTACTATATTGAATAAAAGAGGTGAGAGTGGGCAACCTTGTCTTGTCCCTGATCTCAGGGGGAAGGCTTTCAACTTTTCCCCATTTAGAATTATGCTCGCTGTGGGCTTTTGGTAGATGGCTGTAACTATCTTGAGGAAAGTCCCTTCAATTCCCATTTTCTGGAGGGTTTTAATCATGAGCGGGTATTGGATCTTGTCAAATGCTTTCTCTGCGTCTATTGATAGGATCATATGGTTTTTATTTTTTCTCTTATTGATATGATGTATTATGTTGATTGACTTGCGAATGTTGAACCATCCTTGCATACCGGGATGAATCCTACTTGGTCATGATGTATAATCTTCTTGATGAGTCTTTTGGATTCTGTTTGCTAGTATTTTGTTGAAGATCTTACCATCCATGTTCATCAGGGATATTGGTCTATAGTTTTCTTTCTTTGTGTTGTCTCTCCCTGCTTTGGGTATCAGGGTGATATGTGCCTCGTAGAAGCTGTTTGGGAGTGTTTCTGTTTCTTCTATTTCCTGGAAGAGCTTGAAAAGGATTGGCAGTAGCTCCTCCTTAAAGGTTTGGTAGAGTTCACTAGGGAATCCGTCTGGACCTGGGCTTTTGTGTTTGGGAAGTCTTTTAATTACTGTTTCTATTTCCTCAATGGTGATAGGCTTATTCAGGTATTGGAGGTCTTCTTGTTTCAGCCGTGGGAGGTTATAGGACTTCATGAATTTATCCATTTCTTCTAGATTCTCGTGTTTCACGGCATACAGGCTCTCAAAGTAATCTCTGATGATCTTTTGGATTTCTGTGGTTTCTGTTGTGATGTCACCCTTTTTATTTCTGATTCTGTTTATTTGGGTTCTCTCTTTCCCTGTCCTTACAAGTCTTGCCAATGGTATGTCAATCTTGTTTATTTTTTCAAAAAACCAACTCTTGTTTTCATTAATCTTTTGGATTGTTTTTTTTTGGTTTCCAACTCATTGATTTCCTCTCTGAGTTTT
The DNA here is from genome assembly GCA_021461705.1 of Cryptotis parvus. Classification (NCBI taxonomy): domain Eukaryota; kingdom Metazoa; phylum Chordata; class Mammalia; order Eulipotyphla; family Soricidae; genus Cryptotis; species Cryptotis parvus. The sequence continues at coordinate 21,660 of JAJIBD010002872.1, forward strand.
ATTATTTCCTTTTTTCTGCCTGGGTTGGGCTCCTTTTGTTGGTCTTTTTCTAATGTCTTCAGCTGTGTAGTCAGGTTATTTATGTGGGCCCTTTCTTGTTTCCTGATGAATGCTTGCAGAGCTATAAACTTCCCTCTTAACATGGCTTTTGCCAGTGTCCCACAAGTTCTTATAGTTGGTGTCTTCATTTTCATTTGTTTCCAGAAATCTTTGGATTTCCTGTTTGATTTCTTCTATGACCCATTTGTTGTTCAGGAGTGAGCTGTTCAGTTTCCAGGTGTTTGGTTTGACTCCCTGTTTCTGTGTTCGGTTAACTTCCATTTTCAGTGCATTATGGTCTGAGAAGATAGCTGACACAATTTCTATCTTTTTTATTTTTTTGAGGTATGCTTTGTGGCTCAGCATGTGGTCTATCTTGGAGAATGTTCCATGTGCACTAGAGAAAAATGTGTATTCAGCTTTTTTGGCATGAAAGCCCTGTATATATCCACTAGCTCTCTTTCTTCCATTTCTTCCTTCAGTGCCAATATTTCCTTGGTGAGTTTCAGTCTTGTTGATCTATCCATAGTTGATAGAGCAGTGTTGAAGTCTCCAAATATTATTGTGCTACTGTTATTGTCTTCTTTGAGGTCTCTTAGCAGTTGTTTTATGTATTTTGCTGGCCCCTTCGTTGGGTGCATATATGTTTATTAGTGTAATTTCTTCCTGGTGTACATACCCCTTAAGTAATAAGAAATGGCCTTCGTTGTCCCTTCTAACCTTTTTCAGCCTGAAGTCTATACTATCTTATACTAATATGGCCACACCAGCCTTTTTGGAGGAGTTGTTTGCATGGAGAATTGTCTTCCAACCTTTGACTTTGAGTCTGTGTTTGTTCTGATTATTCAGATTTGTTTCTTGTAGACAGCAGAATGTTGGGTTCAATTTTTTAATCCATTTTGTTACTCTGTGTCTCTTAATTGGTGCATTTAGACCATTGACATTGAGAGAGATTATTGTCATCGGATTTTGTGTCATCTTTCTGTTTGTGCTTGTTGTGCTTATGGGTTTGGTTGTATTACAGCAGACCCTTCAGTCCTTCTTTTAAAGTTGGTTTTGAGTCCATGAAGTTCCTGAGTTGTTGCTTATCCATGAAGTTGTGTATCTTTCCTTCATATCTGAATGTGAGTCTGGCTGGGTAAAGAATTCTTGGTGAGGCCTGCAGTTCATTGAGCCTTTTCACAATATCCCACCATTGTTTTCGGGCTCGGAGTGTTTCATCAGAGAAGTCTGCTGTAAATCTTAGAGATGTTCCTTTGTATGTGATTTCCTTCTTTGATCTTGCTGCTTTCAGTATTCTATCTCTATCTATAGTTTCTGTCATTTTAATTAAGATGTGTCTTGGAGTATTCTTGTTGGGGTTTCTTTTAGCAGGTATCCTACGGGCCTCCTGGATCTTGAGGCAAGCGTTCTTTAGTTCCGGGAACTTCTCAGCAATGATGGCTTTGACAGTTTCTTCTTCATCAGGGTTTTCTTCTTGCCCTTCTGGGACCCCAATGATCCGTATGTTGTTTCTTCTGGCTTCATCCCGATTAACTCTTGTTGTCTGTTCGGTAATTGTGAGTCTTTTTTCCTACCTTCTGGTGTTGTGTAGAGAATCTTTGGAACTTGTCTTCGAGATCACTAATTCTTTCTTCAGTAGCTATTATTCTGCTATGATGGCTTTCCACTGTGTTTTTCATTTCATTTACCTCATTTTTAATATGTGTCATTTCCATTTGCATTTTCCTCACTTCTTCTATCATGTCCTCTCGTATTTTATTGAGTTTGCATTCCATTGCTTCTTTGAATTTCTTTTGAATCCTTAACATTTCTTTCTGAAATTCCTTATCAGAGAGGTTATACAACTCATTGGTATTGCTTGGCTCATCTGGACTCTGGCTCTGTGACATCATTCAGTCACAGAGCTTGATGGAATTTTGCGTTGCTTTTACCATTATGACTATTGTAGGTTGCAAATGTGGGGTCTTGGGTGACTAGATAGTACAGTTAGTAGGTATCTGGTCTGTTTACAGAGTTTGGGTGGGTAGCAAGGGCGTAGGAACCAAGGTTCACTGGTACCTCATGCAAGATAGGTAGTAAGAGGGTCATGCGGTTTTGAGTTTTTGGGATGTTCTAGGAAGCACAGGGCCCAAGGGTTCCGCGTTGAAACCAAGGCATTTTGCCTTGGTTCCCGTTGATGGAGTTTCCGCTCTTCCCTGGGGCAACTTGGGTCCGCGGAGGCGCAGGGGGTCACACACACACACCTGTGGG
>JAJIBD010002873.1:0-66797 GCA_021461705.1 Cryptotis parvus
TCCAAGAGGCCCGTAGAATACCAGCTAAAAGAAACCCCAACAAGAATACTCCAAGACACATCTTAATAAAAATGACAAAAACTATAGATAGGGATAGAATACTGAAAGCAGCAAGATCAAAGAAGGAAATCACATACAAAGGAACATCTCTAAGATTTACAGCAGACTTCTCTGATGAAACACTCCGAGCCCGAAAACAATGGTGGGATATTGCGAAAAGGCTCAATGAACTGCAGGCTTCACCGAGAATTCTTTACCGGCCAGGCTCACATTCAGATATGAAGGAAAGATACACAACTTCATGGATAAGCAACAACTCAGGAACTTCATGGACTCAAAACCAACTTTAAAAGAAGGACTGAAGGGTCTACTCTAATGCGACCAAACCCATAAGCACAACAAACACAAAAAAGAAAGATGGCACAAAATCCGATGACAATAATCTCTCTCAATGTCAATGGTCTAAATGCACCAATTAAGAGACACAGAGTGACAAAATGGATTAAAAAATTGAACCCAACATTCTGCTGTCTACAAGAAACGCATCTGAATAAGCAGAACAAACACAGACTCAGAGTCAAAGGTTGGAAGACCATTCTCCATGCAAACAACTCCTCCAAAAAGGCTGGTGTGGCCATATTAGTATCAGATAATATAGACTTCAGGCTTAAAAGGTTAGAAGGGACAACGAAGGCCACTTCTTATTAATTAAGGGGTATGTACACCAGGAAGAAATTACACTACTAAACATATATGCACCCAATGAGGGGTCAGCAAAATACATAAAACAACTGCTAAGAGACCTCAAAGAAGACATTGACAGTAGCACAATAATAGTTGGAGACTTCAACACTGCTCTATCAACGATGGACAGATCAACAAGACTGAAACTCACCAAGGAAATATTGGACCTGAAGGAAGAAATGGAAGAAAGAGAGCTAGTAGATATATACAGGGCTTTTCATGCCAAAAAAGCTGAATACACATTTTTCTCTAGTGCACATGGAACATTCTCCAAGATAGACCACATGCTGAGCCACAAAGCATACCTCAATAAAATTAAAAAGATAGAAATTGTGTCAACTATCTTTTCAGACCATGATGCACTGAAAATGGAAGTTAACCGTGCGCCAAAAAACAGGGAGTCAAACCAAACACCTGGAAACTGAACAGCTCACTGCTGAACAACAAATGGGTCATAGAAGAAATCAAACAGGAAATCCAAAGATTTCTGGAAATAAATGAAAATGAAGATACCAATTATAAGAACTTGTGGGACACGGCAAAAGCCGTGTTAAGAGGGAAGTTTATAGCCCTGCAAGCATTCATCAGGAAACAAGAAAGGGCCCACATAAATAACCTGACTACACAGCTGAAGACATTAGAAAAAGACCAACAAAAGGAGCCCAACCCAGGCAGAAAAAAGGAAATAATAAAACTTAGAGAGGAAATCAATGAGTTGGAAACCAAAAAAAACAATCCAAAAGATTAATGAAACCAAGAGCTGGTTTTTTGAAAAAATAAACAAGATTGACAAACCATTGGCAAGACTTGTAAGGACAGGGAAAGAGAGAACCCAAATAAACAGAATCAGAAATAAAAAGGGTGACATCACAACAGAAACCACAGAAATCCAAAAGATCATCAGAGATTACTTTGAGAGCCTGTATGCCGTGAAACATGAGAATCTAGAAGAAATGGATCAATTCCTGAAGTCCTATAACCTCCCACGGCTGAAACAAGAAGACCTCCAATACCTGAATAAGCCTATCACCATTGAGGAAATAGAAACAGTAATTAAAAGACTTCCCAAACACAAAAGCCCAGGTCCAGACCGGATTCCCTAGTGAACTCTACCAAACCTTTAAGGAGGACCTACTGCCAGTCCTTTTCAAGCTCTTCCAGGAAATAGAAGAAACAGAAACACTCCCAAACAGCTTCTACGAGGCACATATCACCCTGATACCCAAAGCAGGGAGAGACAACACAAAGAAAGAAAACTACAGACCAATATCCCTGATGAACACGGATGCTAAGATCTTCAACAAAATACTAGCAAACAGAATCCAAAGACTCATCAAGAAGATTATACATCATGACCAAGTTGGATTCATCCCGGGAATGCAAGGATGGTTCAACATTCGCAAGTCAATCAACATAATACATCATATCAATAAAAAGAAAAAATAAAAACCATATGATCCTTTCAATAGACGCAGAAAAAGCATTTGACAAGATCCAGCACCCGTTCATGATTAAAACGCTCCAGAAAATGGGGAATTGAAGGGACTTTCCTCAAGATAGTTACAGCCATCTACCAAAAGCCCACAGCAAGCATCATTCTAAATGGGGAAAAGTTGAAAGCCTTCCCCTGAGATCAGGGACAAGACAAGGTTGCCCCCTCTCACCTCTTTTTATTCAATATAGTACTGGAAGTACTTGCCATAGCAATCAGAGAAGAAAAGGACATCAAGGGCATCCAGATAGGCAAGGAAGAAGTCAAGCTATCATTATTTGCAGATGACATGATATTATACCTAGAGAACCCTAAACTCTCTACCAAAAAACTCCTAGAAACAATAGACGCATATAGTAGAGTGGCAGGATACAAAATCAACACCCAAAAGTCAGTGGCTTTCCTATATACAAATAAGCGAAACAGAAGAAAGGGATATTAAGGAAACAATTCCATTCACAATTGTGCCACAGAAAATCAAATACCTAGGAATCAACTTACCCAAGTATGTAAAGGACCTGTACAAAGAAAACTACAAGACACTGCTCCAAGAGATAAAAGAGGACACAAGGAAATGGAAACACATTCCCTGTTCATGGATGGGGAGAATCAACATTGTCAAAATGGTAATACTCCCTAGAGCTCTGTACAGATTCAATGCAGTCCCTATAAGGATACTGATGACATTCTTCAAAGAAATTGACCAAACGCTCCTGAAATTTGTATGGAACAATAAACCCCCAAGGATAGCTAAAGCAATCCTCGGGAAAAAAGAAGATGGGAGGCATCACCTTTCCCAACTTCAAACTGTACTACAAGGCAGTAGTAATTAAAACAGCATGGTATTGGAATAAAAACAGACCTGTGGACCTATGGAATAGAATAGAGTATCCTGACACCCAACCTCAAACACATGATCATTTAATCTTTGATAAAGGTGCAATGAGTCTAAAATGGAGTAAGGAAAGCCTCTTCAACAAGTGGTGTTGGGAAAACTGGGCAGCAACGTGTAAAAAAATGAATTTGGACCTGTGTCTAACACCATGCACAAAAATCAGATCAAAATGGACTAAAGATCTCAATATCAGACTTGAATCCATAAAGTACATTGAAGAAAATATAGGAAAAACCCTCCCACGACATTGAAGCTAAAGGCATCTTCAAAGGTGAAACATCACTAACAAAGCAACTAGAAGAAAAGATAAACATATGGGACTACATGAAACTGAAAAGCTTCTGCACCTCAAAAGAAACAGTGACTAAGATACAAAAGCAGTCCACAGAATGGGAAAGAATATTCACCCAATACCCATCTGATAAGGGGTTAATATCCAGGATATATCAGGCACTGGTAGAACTTTACAAGAAGAAAACAAACAACCCCATCAAAAAATGGGGACAAGAAATGAACAGAAACTTCAGCAAGGGAAGAAATTCAAATGGCCAAAAAACATATGAAAAAAATGCTCATCATCACTAATCATCAGAGAGATGCAAATCAAAACAACAATGAGATACCACTTTACACCACAGAGACTGGCACATATTCAAAAGAGCAAGAACAACAAGTGCTGGCGTGGATGTGGGGAAAAGGGGACACTCATCCATTGTTGGTGGGAATGCCGGCTGGTACAGCCTTTCTGGAAAACAATATGGACTTTCCTCCAAAGACTAGAAATTGAACTCCCATTTGACCCAGCCATACCACTCCTGGGAATCTACTCTGGGAAACCCAAAATACGCAGCGGAAACACCATCCCTACTTTTATGTTCATAGCAGCATTATTCACAATAGCCAGAATCTGGAAGCAACCAGAGTGCCCGAAAATCGATGACTGGATAAAGAAGCTTTGGTACATCTACACAATGGAATACTATGCAGCTGTTAGGAAAAATGAAGTTATAAAATTTGCCTATAAATGGATGGACATGGAGAAGATTATGTTGAGTGAAATTAGCCAGAAGGAGAGAGACAGATACAGAATGACTGCATTTATTTGCATGGCATAAATATATATGTACATATTATGATACCAATATCCAAGGTCAAGTGAAACATATATCAGGAGGTCTTGTCAAAGGTGGAGATTATCACAAACGTGTGGGAGTCAGAGTTTAGGTAAGACAGAAAATGGAACAGGGGGCTAACAATGAGTCGAGGGGTACTAATGCCAACCTAGAACTGAGCATTAAATAGAGGCAAAAGGATACAAATGACAACCTTTTAATGTATGTTCTGTAATCCATAGTCTGGAAGGGAAGGAAAAGAGAAAGAGAGAGAAAGGGAAAGAAATAAAGAACCTGCCATGGAGCAGGGCTGGGGAAGGGGGAGGGAACCGGGGATGTTGGTGGTGGGAGATGGGCACTGGTGGAGGGACGGGTGCTGAAACACTGTATGACCAAAACCCAAACATGAACTTTTTAATTGTATATCTTTTTATTTGTATATCTCACGGTGGTATAATAAAATACTTTAAAAAAAAAAAAGAACCTGCCATGGAGGGGGCTGGGGAAGGGGAGGGAACCGGGGATGTTGGTGGTGGGAGATGGGCACTGGTGGAGGGACGGGTGCTAGAACACTGTATGACCAAAACCCAAATATGAACTTTTTAATTGTATATCTTTTTATTTGTATATCTCATGGTGTTATAATAAAATACGTTAAAAAAAAAAAAAAAAAAAAAATCAATGGAAGGTCTTGGCAACAGCAGAAGATACAATTAGTGAGCTCCAAGATGAGATGCAGGAAACCTCTAGAAAACAACAGAAAAATGGAAGAGCATTTCAAAATGAATAAACAGTAGACAAGAGAATTATGGGATGAGTTCAAAAGGAAAAACACGAGAACTATTGGTGTTCCCAAGAAATGAGAATTCCAATGAAGAATCATTTAAGTAATCATAGCCAAGAAGTCCCAAGAGTTGAGGAGTGCATGCAACCAGATTCAAGATGTCTAAAGGATACCAAAAGAGATCCAAATAAAAAATACTCCAAGACAAATCACAATCTGAATGATAAGTTAGAGAAAAATACTGAAAGCAGTATCAAAAAAGGAAATTATACACAAAGGAGTTTCCTTAATATTCACAGCAGATTTTATCAAGTGAGACCCTATATGTCAGGAGTAAATGGTGGGATATAGCCAAAACAAAACCTCTATGATAAATCCTGGGACATAGGTAGAGGGAAATGGGCACTGGTGGAGGGATGGGTGCTGGAACACTCTATGACTGAAACCCAAATATGAACACTTTTGTAACTGCACATCTCACGGTGGTATAATAAAAAATTAAAAATAAACACCTTACCAAGATTATTCTACCAAATTATCATCATATTTGAATGAATGGAGCAAAACTTCACAGATAAACAGTTCAAGAATTTCATAACCTTGAAACCAACTTTGCAAGAAGCACTGAAGGGGCTTCTCAAGACAAAACAAAGGAGGTGTGGCCCAAGACCAAAAACATAAGAACGATAATAGTAACAACCAAAAAAAAGGCCAGGGTGGTCACAGATCTGACAACAGACAGCCAAATTTACAAAGCTGTAAGGGACAAGGATGGTCATTTCTTAGTTACCAAGGGATACAGACATAGTGAAAAACTTATACAGTTAAACATTTATGCATCTAGTGAGGGCCTGCTAAAATGTTTAAAACAACTAATAGATTTGAAAAAATGCTGATAGCAACAGAACAGTAGTTGGAGACTTCCACAACACTGATCACTTCTAGATAAAGCAACTAGAATAAAATTCAATAAGGAAACACTGGCTTTGAAAGAAGGAGAGATGACTTAGCCGATACATAGAGGGCTCTTCATCACCGAACAGTCAAATACTGCTCCAGAACAGGTGGAATAGGTGGAACATTCTCCAAGACATCCTACACGCTGAGTCACAAAACATACCACCATTAAAATTAAGAAGGATAGTAATTGTATCAATTATCCTCTCCAACAATGATGGATTGAAATGGAAGTTAATATGTTGGGGAAGTGGTAAAAAAAAAAAAAACCTCAAGCACGAATGAATGAACGAGTGAGCAGATGAACGAATGAACAAATGAACGAAAAGAACGAACGAACGAACGAACGAGCAGGCAGACAAACAACCAGTGGAAAAGAAAAAAAAAAGTGAACAATCAGTGGGTCAAATAAAGTCAGAAAAGAAATGAAAAGACTCCTGGAAACAAATGTGAATGAACAAAGATACAAGATACCAGAACATATGGGGGGCATAGCAAAAGTGGTGCCAAAAGGAATGTTCATAGAATATACAAGTTCATTAGGTAGGAAGAAAGGGCCCACATAAATACACAGCTTAAGCAGCTAGAAAAAGACCAGCAAAACGAACCCAAAGCAAGCAGAAGGAAGGAAATAATTAAAAACTCAATGACAAAATTAATGATGAAAAACAAAAAAAAAGTAAAAGATCAACAAATCTAAAACCTGGTTCTTTGATAAAATAAACAATATAAATCATTATCGAGATTCACAGAGAAAGAAACAGAATCCTAGTAAAATGAATCCAAAATGAAAGGAGAGATATCACCACAGATACCTCTGAAGTTCAAAGAATATTCAGGGATTACTTCAAAAATCTTTATGACATGAAATGAGAGAAATTCAAAGAAATTTGGATTCCTATAACCTCCTAAGGCTGATCAAGAAAAAGCAGAGCACCTGAACAGATCAATTACTATTAAGGAAATCAAAATTCTCCCCCAAAACAAAAGGCGTGCTCAGAAGGGTTTTTAAAAGAGCTACTCTGAAACCTTTTCAGACTCTTTCAGAAAGTGGTAGAAATAGGAATTCTCCCACAGTTTCTATTTCTATGAGTCTAACTTACCCTAATAACAAAAGCAGAAACATGAAAAAAAAAACTATAGACTCTCATTCCAGATGAAAACAGAAATAAAGATACTCAACAAAATATTAGCACACCAAATCCAACATACACTAGAAAGATCATATGCCAGACCAAGAAGGATTCATCCCAGGGATGCAAAGAAGTCTTAAAAACTACAATTCAGCCAATGTAATACACCATAAAAAATAAGAAAAAAATTAAAAACCATTATGATCAATAGAGAACATATGACAAGATTCCACAACCAATTATAGTAAAAAAAAAAAAGGAAGTTAAAGGAATTTTCAACAACATAAGTTAAAGTCATAGCAAATGTTATATTAATGGTGAAAAACTGCAAGACTTCTCTCTAAAATCACAAGATACGGTTGCCTACTCTTACCGCTACTATTAAATAACGAATTGGAAGTCCTTGGCATTGCAATTAGGCTTTTTTTTTAAAAAAAGAGGCATTAAGGGCAACCAGGTAAGAAGTCAAACTCTATTTGGAGATGACATGGTACTTATGCTACACTTAGAAAAACCCAAAAGACTCTCAAAAACTCCTAGGAAAAAAAAAGATATGTAAAATAGTAGGCTACAAAATTAACACATAGGCTATGGCTTTTCTAAAGACAAATAATGAAATAGGAAAAAAAATAAATTCATTTACAAAAAAGTAGGTGCCAAGGGACAGTAAAGCAGGTAAGGTGCTTCAAGTGGCTTCAAGTGGCTGACACGGGTTTGATCCCCAAGCACTGCCAGAAGTAATTCCTGAGCGCAGAGCCAGGAGTAAATCCCTGAGCATCGCGGGTATGACCCAAAAAAAAAAAAAAAAAAAAAAGGAAACTTATTTAAAATTCCATTCACAACTATGCCTCAGAAAATCAAGTACCTGGGAATCAGGTTATCCAAAGAGGTGAAAGACTTATACAAAAGAAACAATGAATCATTACTAAAAGAAATAAGAGAACAGGAAGAAACAGAATCACAATCATTGTTCATGGAAAGGATTAACATTGTCAAAGTGATAATCCTGCCCTGGAAGCATGAGATAAACTCAATGCAGTCCCTATAAATTACCCATGGCATTTTTAAAAGACACAGAATCAAATGTTGTTGAAATTTACGTGGGATAATAACCACTACCACCACCTACCCCCACTTGTCAAAGCAATCCTATCAGAAAATGAGGGGCACCACTTTCCACAACTCCCAAGCTGTAGGAAATCAAAACAGTATGGTACTGGAAAAAGGACAGACTTTCAGACCAATGAATAAAATTGAGAGCCCAGAGGTAGATCACCGGGTATGTGGACAATTTATCTCCGATAATAGAGTAAGAAATGTATAGTGGAACATGGAATACATCTTTACAAATAATGTTAAGAAAAATGGCTGGTCACATGAATGATTCAGATCCATTCCTAACACTATGCACAAAAGCTAAATCAAAATGGATTAAATATCTCAATATCAAGAGGAAGCTTGACTTGGATGTAGTTGACCCGGGTTTGATATCCCTTATCAGTTGACCTCGGTTTGATATCCCAAGCCCACTAAGAGTGATTTCTATGAACCAGGACTAAAACCTGAGCACTGCCAAGCAAAAAATTAAGGCCTCGGTATTAAACCTGAATTCATAAATCATAATGAGGAAAACAAAGGCAGAAGACCCCATGACACTGAAACTAGCAATCACCTTCAATTATTCAACACCACTGGCCAAACAAGCAGAAGATAAATAAAAGGGACTATAAAAGAAATAAACAGAATAAAAAGACACTCCACAGACTGAGAAAAATACTGGTTTACTACTCATCTGACAAACAGTTAACATCCAAGATTAAAAAAAAGAAAAAAAAAGTTAATATCCAAGATATATAAAGCACTGGTAGAACTTTACAAGAGAAGAAAACAACCACATTAAAAAATGGGAGAAAAAGGGGCCGGAGCGATAGCCCAGCAGGTAGGGCGTTTGCTTTGCCTGCGGCCGGCCTGTGCCGGCCTGGGTTCGATCCCGGCATCCCATGTGGTCCCCCGAGCACCGCCAGGAGTGGTTCCTGAGTGCAGAACCAGGAGGAACCCCTGAGCATCACTGGGTGTGACCCAAAAAGCAAAAAAAAAAAAAAAGGAGAAAGAGGGGCCAGAGCAATAGTATAGCGGGAGGGTGTTTGCCTTGCATCCTTGCATGAAGCCAACCAGAGTTTGGTCCCTGGCATCCCATATGGTCCCCCTAGCACCAACAGGAGTAACTCCTGAGTGCAGAGCCAGGAGTAACCCCTGAGCATTGCTAGATGTGACCCAAAAATGGAAAGAAAAAAACGTGGAGGGAGGAAGAAATGAACAGAATTTTTTTATGTAGAAAGGAAAAAGGGGGAAAGAAACTCCCCAGCAAGGGAGAGATTTAAGTACAGCACTAAGTTCAACAACTTCAAAAAAGACATGAAGATGGCCAAAAGGTATGTAAAATAATGCTCTATATCACTTATCAGGGAAATGAAAATCAAACCAACAATGAGAAAACATCTCCCACTGGTGAGGGTTGGCCATATCACAAAGAACAAAACCAACCACTGTTGGTGTGTATGTGAGAAAAAGGAACTCTCATTCACTGTTGGTGCAAATGTTTTTTTGGAAAATAGGACACTCCTCAATCAAGAATTGAGTTTCTGTGTGGTCCAGCAATTCCACTTCTTACCATCTACCCTAGGGGCCAAAAACTATCCAGAAAAGACATTTACTTGCCCTCCTATCTTCATTGCAGCATTATTCACAATAGCCAAAATCTGGAAACAACCCCAAGTTTCGGAGAACAGATGACTAGATAAAGAAACTATGGTACATATGCTACTCAGAATACTACTAAGTAAACTAGAATGTAACAGAATACTATTCAGCTATAAGAAAAGAAGAAATCATGCCATTTGCTATTATGTGGATGAATTTGGAGAGTGTCATGCTAAGTTAGTCAGGAGAGAACAGACAATAATTTCTCTCTTATGTGGGAAATAAAGAAATAAGGAGTATAATAAATTTCCAAAGACAACAGGAACTAAAAAATTGGTCTTCAGTAGGAAGCTTACCATGAATATGGAGAAAGTAGGAGGTACTAAGATGGAGAAGACAGCAATGGGACAAAGGTAGAGGGAAGTGGACACTCTGGGGTGTGGTGCTGGATTGTGTATAACACGAAACTCTACCATTAATAGAATTGTAAACCACAGGCCCTAAAATACAATTTTAAAAACTAGTGACTAAAAAGTAACGTCCTGAGACCTCCGGAGCACTGCTTAATGAGCTCCCCCTACCAACAAACAAAAGACCGACATAGAAGAACTATCATAAGCCAGAAAGATAGCTGAATGTGCTGAGTATGTGCTTTGTATAAAGAAGGCCTGAGTTTGACACCTGGCACTACATGGTCTCCTGAGCACAGTCAGAGGTAGCCCCCAATTACCAACAGATGTGATCCAAAAAGAGACACAAATTCCTTTCACATAAAAAAAGAAAGAGGAGCCAGAGAGAGAGAGTTCAATGGTGTACATTTTATCCCTGCCACCATGTTATCTGGTACCCTGAGTACTAAGCCAGGAGTAGTTCCTGAATTCTGCCAGGTTTGGTGCAACAACCAACACCCCACCACCAGCAGAAAGGGAAAATAAATAACCTTGTAGAAAAGTCAACCATGTACTTAAGCAAAACAATATAACTACATAGAAAACAAGAGCTTCTGAGTGAATGGTACAACTCATCAACTTTAAGAAAACTTAAGACTTATTTTGTAGGCTTACTGAACTTATATCTAAAATATCTAAAAATAAACTATCTTCTTAAAATGTTTGGGTTTTTTTTTTCCTTTCTTTTTTATTTATTAGCAATTAGCTGCTGAAGGTAGGGAAATTTAAACTGAATGATTTTTAATAAACTATTTTATAAATTGGTAGTAGTGACAAATTTTTACGTAAGTAGCTCCAGTGACAAATTACTGAAAGTCTTAAAAATGTAAATACATTACAAGACAATGGTGGACATGATTTCACATAAACAAAAAAAAAAATAGCTAATATGATTGTACCCAGCACCCTCTTTATAATACCATTCTTTTATGGTTGCATATTTCAAATGTTATAAAGAGGATTTTTTTGCTTGTTTTTTTTTAACGTGAGGGCAGCTAAACTTAATTCTGTGGTTTTTAATACTACGTATTTATCAGAGAGAGCCTTATAATGAGGGTGGAGAGTATTAAAAGCCACACTACACACACAATAGGCCATCATGCATTTTAACCCATTATTAAACTTACCCCTCTTTTGAGGCTTCTGAAAGAAGGAATTCTGGGCTTCCCCTGTTTTTATTTCATTCATACAATAATGCACGGGCTCAATGGAGAATGTGAGAAACTGGGACCCATTAGGAGTACTGGATGTGAATAAACTAGTAGGGGTTAAGGGTGGGGACTGTGGCTAATATGGAAATAAAGAAAGGAATCAATAAGCCAACTGTGCATCGCTTTTCTCTATATGAAAAATTCTATTTTTGGCAACATACTTTTCACAAACTATATCCCCAAGTTCTAAGTAAAAATAAATTTAACATAGTTTTGCCAAAACTCAGTTTTATAGAAAATCAAATTTACCTTTAAAAATGTACCATTTCACATGATTTCTTTACAAACCGATAGGTTGAAAACACAGAGTATATAAATTATGTTAGAAAGCAAATAACTGATGGAAAGATTCTTTTAATTTTTAAAATATACTGGTACACTTACTTTATATTTAACACCTGTCAGAAATAAAAGTAGCAACTACAATTAAAGATATATATGCAATGTCTATTAAAATAAAATATTAACTATTATTACTAAGAGGCAAAAGTATTTCATCACATTTGTGGCTTTTCTCTCAAACTGTTTCTATTTCATCCTATTGTATACCCCGTCCTTTTAAAATTTCAGTACACTTAAGCTTTTTAATTCTCCTAGCTGTTAAACTGACTTAAAAAGTAAGTCTCACCTTTACTACTGGACTGGACAATATTATTACAAGTATAAATAAAACCTAAGTTGTTATTGTGCTTCTAAAGATTTTTATGGTATAATGAGTTAAATATTACCATATTCACATGCCAAGATCAGAATATGAGTAAAAATAATTGTGTATACATTAATACGAACTACAAGTACCTATCTATTCTTTCAATGTTGCTATTGTAATAACTATTTTTTTAATAAAGATTCCGCAAACTCCATTTATTCTTTGCTGAACTGGTTTTATCGCAAATAAACAGCACATTGGAAGATGAGTTCCAACAAGAGTTAAGAGATTCTCTTTAGAGGCTTTTTAAATTTAAATAACCACAAATACTGAAAATTTCCCACTATTTATATATGTGGTAAAAATTAATTAACATAATACCCTTACTTGACATTTATCATTGCTGTCATCCATCCATTCCAATTGTAATTGCAACTTTAGTGGTCTTATCGTTGAATACAAGTTTCCTTAGACATTTTTGAACTATAATCAACAAAATTTCAAGACTCTATCTGATAACAACTTATATAATTTACTCATTAAACAGTCAAATGTAAAACCCAGAGATTATTTTTTACTATTAAAATTAAAATTCTGCTTCTAAATGAAGTTAATCAAATCATTAAAATATTTTCTATTAATAAAAAATCATTATCCACTCAATTCCTTACTTTAACTTAAATGACAAACTACAACAATATAAATAGCATGGAATAGACTTTTATGACTTTTTACCTTTGGCTTCTTTCCAAAAAGCCACAACTTGCCCTTGGCCTTTCCTACTGTAGTTTTGGAATCCGACTTTCCACTTTCTTGTTTGGATGCACTGATAGTTCCATCGGAAATGGTTCTATAAATATGCTGACTGTAATCTTCAAAGGGAAAATCTCCAGGAGGTTCAAATCCAGACTTAAAGGAGTCTACTACCATTTGAGAGTCCTGTACATAAAGAGACACACTTTTTAAAGCATTTCATTTGCTCTTAATACCACATTAGCTTTCAAAAGAAATAGTTCTACCATTAAAGGTTTAAAGTGAGGGGCCGGGGCGATAGCCCAGCGGTAGGGCATTTGCCTTGCACGCGCCGGCCTGTGCTGGCCGGGATCGATCCTTGGCATCCCATATGGTCTCCCAAGCACCGCCAGGAGTAATTCCTGAGTGCAGAGCCAGGAGTAACCCCTGAGCATCAAGCAAAAAAATAAATAAATAAATAAATAAATAAATAAATAAATAAATAAATAAATAAATAAATAAATAAATAAATAAATAAATAAATAAATAAATAAAGGTTTAAAGTGAATAATTTCTCCCTGTGAAATTGTAAAAACCGAGGCCGGGTAATAGCATATTGGGTAAGGTGTTTACCTTGCATTTGGCCGAACCCGGGTTCAATCCCTGACATCCAATATGGTCCCCTGAGCACCATGAATAATTCCTGAGCACAGAGCCAGGAGTAACCTATGTGCATTACTGGGTGACGCCCCAAAAAAAAAAAAAAAGCAAAAGTAGATAGACAGATAGACAGACAGACAGACAGACAGACAGACAGACAGACAGACAGACAGACAAATAGACAGATAGATAATAATAACCCTTAAATATTTTAATCCCAAAAGAAGATACTAATTTAGAAATAAGTATTCATTAGGTCCTAATATTTGTGAATGTTTCAGTCAGTTGAAAAGTGAAAGATATCTGAGAACTACTTAGACAAGAAAGATAAGAAAATTGGGGCGGAGCAATAGCACAGCGGGTAGGGCGTTTGCCCTACACGCGGGCGGACCCAGGTTTGATCCGAGGCATCCCATATGGTCCTCCAGGCACCACCAGAAGTAATTCCTGAGTGAAGAGCCAGGAGTAACCCTGAGCACTGCTGGGTGTGACCCAAAAAAACAAAAAAAAAAAAAAAAAAAAGATAAGAAATAAATAACAAAAAGAAATGTAATAGGCTACATCTCCCAAATATAATATATAACATAAAAGGTTTATTGTGAAGTAGAAATTCTAAGTTTCAAATGAAAAAACTTTTAACTGTTTATAAAGGTGACCTTTAGAACAGAAGAAAAGATTTTCCTTATATAAAAGAGACAAAAATAGAAGATATTTCATTCATATTTAGAAGTGTTGAAGCAACAGAAAAGATCTCACAGTGAATGCACAATTCTGACAATAAAGAATCCAGTATCATTTGCCTAAAACCTAAAAACCCACACATTGTTTATAAACACATGTAGCTATATTTGAATATTTCTGTTAACAGCTTACTGGGTTTATTTTTTTAATTTTTGCTTTTTTGGTCACACCCGCAATACTCAGGGTTTCTTGGCTCTGCATTCAGGATTTACTCCAGGCAGTGCTCAGACCATTTGGGATGCGGGAAATCGACCCAGGTTGGGCGCATGCAAGGCAAACGCCCTACCCACTGTACTATCGCTCTACTCCCAGTTTGTTTTTGGCGTCTGGGTCTCTCCCATCTGTACTTATCCATGGTGGTGCACAGGGGGACCGTATGCAGTGCAGTGCCAGGCATCTAACTGGGACTGGAAACATGCAGGCTTGGTGGTATCTTAAATCCTGTACTATCTCTGTCTCCCCTCTACTATCTCAATTTTTTTTCATTTCAGATAATAGGGTTATAATCATGTTTACAGTAATGACGCACAAAGTTGCTTCACACCACTACCACTGAAGTATCCATGACCCTTTACCCCTCTTTTAAGTCTCTATTAACATCTTAGACTTGTTATATTCAAAGAAAATGCTTTATCTATACATTATAGAAGGTATAAAATCTCCATGTTCTAACCACCTCTCCTATTTCATTCTTTTGTTAACTGCTAATTTTTGTCTGTCATTTATTCAAAAATCATTCCTAAAGAAGATCTTTTGCACCAGTGCTGCACCCAAAAAATCATTTACTAAAGGGGAAAAGCAGAAGAGTACTTGATTATGTTTATATCCTTGGATTGGATTGGCTATCCTTGGATTGGATTGGATATCCTTGGAGTGGATATAAACAATATCCATCTGAAGAAGTGGATCCTTCAGTTATCCAGAAGAAATACAAGTATCTTTGAATTCCTAACTAAAAAAAAAAAAAAAATCTCAAATCCTCTTTTCAGTTTAAATTTAAGTCAGAATTCGACTTGCTACAGAAAGGGTCTTTTAGATGTATTGTCAACTTGCTGTAAAAACTAAAACTATGTGGTATATATTTGGCTTTCCACAAACACTGGGTCTCTTACTCTTCATTCACCTTGCCAGTTTCTGCCAACCCTCCATTTTGTCTATTTTAATCAACATTTACTGACAAATGACTGGGTACAAGATTCTGCCAGCCCTTACATGATATAATGTGATTAGATCCACTCCCTTTCGGAGAAGTCTGTGCTGTTCGTTCCACTCATTATGCTCTGCTTCCTCTTTCTCATCTTAACATCTTGGACTTGTTATTTTCATTCCAAACAATGCTCAAGTTTCAAAAAAGCAGCTCAAGTATCTTGTGTTAAAAGCACCTCTTATAACTCCAAATCTATTTGACCATCATTTTCTAAGCCATCATCAATATAGTATAATTTATAACACAGATAACATCAGTATAATATAGGTTATAACACACACTACACATAAGTTAGTTATACTTTTGGAGTAAAACTGAAAAATCAAGAGAGAAGGTTAGTGCTTCTAATGGTTCTTTGAACCTATGAAAGCCCAATGTATTGACAGACTTCTACAGAACATAATTTAAAATCAACTATCCAACACTTCACCCCTTTCCCAATTAACTTCATTTGCTTAAAATAGAAACCTAAACCAAAATAATTATTTGTCACTTACCCGTCTTTCATCAACTGATTTTGCTGCAAGAATCATTCCTTCTAAACATTTTGAAATGATGGGAATAACTTTTGCGCTCTGAGTCTGCAAATCCTCGATAACACTCACTGAGTTTAATAGTCCTTCGTTCATCCATTTCTTGTAGTTGCTAATAATTAGAAAGATTTTTTAAAAAGAAAACTGAATTTCTTTTCATGCTGAAGTAACTCTCCTCTAGGAGCCAGAAAGACATAGTACAGCAGTTAGACTGAGTGTTTGCCTTGCACCTGACCAACCTGATTTCCACCCCGTCACTCCATATGGTCTCCCAATTCCCACCAGAAGGAAGCCCTAAGCACAGAGGAACAAGCTCTGAGCACTGCCAGGTGAAGCACAAAAATCAAAACCCAAAAATAAACAAAAAAAAAAACCTTACTGATCTGGCGACCTACCTCAAAAAAAAAACAACAGAAAGGGGGCCGGAGCGATAGCCCAGCGGGTAGGGCGCTTGCCTTGCACGCAGCCGGCCTGTGCCGGCCCGTGCCGGCCGGGTTCGATCCCCGGCGTCCCATATGGTCCCCGAGCACCGCCAGGAGTAATTCCTGAGTGCAGAGCCAGGAGTAACCCCTGAGCATCGCCGGGTGTGACCCAAAAAGCCAAAAAAAAAAAAAAAAAAAAACAGAAAGCTGTAACAATTCTACCCTAACAGTCCTTTATACAAGAACGATAACTTGTACAACACTTATACCTGGAGGTCTGTTAAAATAAAATTTATCTCAAAAATTTTAGTCTATCATAAAACTGAGTGCACACTGGTTTTTCATGTCTTTTCATGTCTTTTCTTAAGTTACTAACTCTATGGCTCATACCTCCTCTATTTTTCATTTAATAAGAACAGTTGTTGTTTATACTTCCAGGACAAAGTTTTATTTAAAAACAGATTTTTTGTGCTATTTTGTTTCCTTTAAAGCAACTGGCTTGGGGCCAGAGTGATAGTACAGAGGATAGGGTGCTTGCCTTGCACATAGCCATGCTGGATTTGATCCCCAGCTTCCCACATGGTTCCCTAAGCCTTGTCAAGAATGACCTGAGTGCAGGGTCAGGAGTAAGCCCTAAGCACCACTGGGTGAGGGCCCCCAAAAAGTTTAAAAAATAAAGCTACTGATCTACGGGCTGGAGCAACAGTAAAGCAGGTAGGGCATTTGTCTTGCATGCAGCCAACCAGGTTGCCATATGGGTGTTAACTGCCAGGAGTTAATTCCTGAGTGCAGAACCAGGAATAAGCTCTGAGCATCGCCAGGTGTGATCCAAAAAGTCACCCACCCCCACACAAAAAAAAAGCACTGATCTAAAACATATACAAATCTAAGCCTTTTAAGCCATGAAATTAATTACATTGCTTTGAAAAGAGCTCTCTGGACTAAGGATCCAAAGTTGACTGTCACTCTGTCAGGTCAGATTAACAAGGAGTTAAGACAAAGATGCAAAATGCAGAAAGCTACAAGGTGACACATGAATGTAATTTCCACAATTCAAAATTTGATTTGCAGGGGCCAGAGTGATAGTCCAGCGGGTAGGACATTTGCCTTGCATGCGGCCGGTCTGTGCTGGCCCAGGTTCAATCCCCGGCATCCCATATGGTCTTAAAACTCATAAAGAAATTTCTTTATGAGTAATTCATAAAGAAATTATGAGCACCGTCAGGAGTAATTCCTGAGTGCAGAGCCAGGAGAAACCCCTGAGCATTGCCAGGTGTGACCCAAAAAAGCAAAAAAAAAAAAAAAATTTTGATTTGCAGATGCTACTACGAATTATACAGAAACACATAAAGCCAAATAACTTAAAGGCACTTTTCTGACATTTCATATTTGCCAACACCAAGCTTTATTTCTCCCAGGGAGTAAGTACAAGTCTGAAACTCACACAGCCTTCGTATCGCATTTTCCTCTTTCATTACTTTCCAAGTCTCTATGTTTATTTTGAGACCTGCATTTCCACAGAACTGCCCCCCAGAGTCACAAGAATGCAAGCTGCTCTAAATAGCATGGTCCAAACAAAAGGATCACACACACACACACACACACACACACACACACACACACACACACACACACACACACACACAGAGTTAATATCGGTTAGGGTCTCGCTAGAATATAAAGACTTAGCTCATAAGCCTACAAAAACAGCTGTAAATGAGGACTGGCAAGCCTGATGCTCAGAATTAAATGACCGGAATTTGGTACCTACTACAGTTCATCACTTCTTACTGTGCTTTGTTTGTACTTCTAACGTGCAGAACAAAGATAAAAGAAGAATATTTGGACTGACGCTCTTCCCATATAAACTCTGCTCCACCAGATAAGAGTTTTTCAATACCCTTCATCTCTGTTTTCATCTTTCTAGAATAGGCAATAACATCACTTAAACCTCTTATCTTTACCTGAGGCTGTTTGGCAACTATGATGTTGGAGGGGACCAAGTGATAGTGAATAGGATTTAGCATCCTGTAAACTAGCTTGAAGTCTGAATTATGTATGTATGGTCTGGGAGCTAAGTAGACAAGCAGGCAAAATTCAAACTAGCAAATATACTCTATAAGATTTATTTCTGTCACCTGAACCAATGCTACATATGATTCTGGTATAATGTCAAAAAATTACATCCTATTTCACAGTGACTTCATTATAGGACAAATTTTCAATTAATTCCCTCTATTACAGAATACTTAATGAATTAACAACTTTTATCTAGAAAATGCTACTGTTTTGAACACAACCAACTATAATAAATCTTTAAAATTCATCAGTTCGGGGCCAGAGAGATAGTACAGCAGGGGAGAGCCTTGCATGCTGCGGACCCGGGTTCGATCCCAGGCATCCCATATGGTCCCCTGAGCACCGTCAGGTCTAATTCCTGAGTGCAGAGTCAGGAGTAGCTCCTGAGTATTGCCAGGTGTGATCCAAAAAGTAAAAAAAAAAAAAAAAAATTCTAAATAAAATTCATCATTTCAACGTTAGGAAAACATATACTTTTAAATTCATAAAGAAATTTCTTTTTTATTCCTTTGTTATTAAGGCTATACTCTACAAAGCTTTGGGTTTACTGCTGGCTCTGTGAGCTCAGGAATCACTCCATAAAGAATAACAGGGATCAAGTTGTGGTAACTGCTTGCAAAGCAAACACTCTGTCCAGTGTACTTTCCCTTCAGCCCCATTAAAGAAGTTTCTTCATGATGATTAGACAGCTTAAGAATATAGACTTTATAGACATTCTGACTGATGTCTGAATTTCTAAGTTTTTGTTTTTGTGTCACACCTGGCGGTATGCAAGAATAACTCCTGGCAAGGTTCTGGCAACCCTAAAAAAGGAGCTGGGAATCAAGCCTAGATTGGTTTCATGAGAAGCAAGAGCCCTACCCTATGTACTATTGCTCGAGCCCCATGAACTGAAGTTTTAAAAACTTGGTCTCCCAACTCTAAAACCATATTAATATCACAGAAATATATTTTACCTTATAAATCTGAGGAATCACTATGTAGAAATGTTTGTGTTGTTCTCCATTAAAGTTTTGTAATTGTGCAGCATACTCATTTTTATTTTCATCAGCCATATGTGTACGTAGATTCAACTGCATTTTAGCCTTAAGACAAATTGATCCAAAACATCAAACCAAACAAACATAAAAAACCAACAATAAAAAAGATCATATCATGGCTATTTGCTTTACTGAAAGCTATACTAAAACTACACTTAAAATAATTAATGCAAAAATACCCCCAATTAATGCTATTTAAAAATCTAAGAAGCTTACAAGTCTCACAGCCAGAGCTCTAATATTCCCTTTCTTTTTTGGAAATAGTCCATACCTTTATTAATCCACATTAAGTTTCTCCAGGGAGGCAGTAGGATCCTTAACTACAATTACTCCAGCCCCAACTTAAGGCTTTCTATCCCACTTTGGAAAAGAGCAACTATGCATTTTGAATGCTGGTAAATTACTGCACTTAAAATTAACACTTGATTCACATTTAATGTAAAGTAAATAAAATTACTTTCTCAGATTAATATATATGATCAAAAATAGTCAAATAGTTGTCTATTTTATATAATCAAGACCTTGAGGAAAATTCTAGTAACAATGCAAATATTGTAACTGCTCTCCATATACAAAACAAACTGTAATACCAAAGTCGGTTTGGATATTTCTTACCTTTTCAACATCTGCCTTGGTCGCATTTGTATCATTATCCAATCTTTCATAACTTTGCTGTGCTTTTTCTGCCTCTCTACATTCTCTTTCAAATTTCTTTTTACTCTGTTAAATGAAAATATCAAAAAAAAGAAATAGAATTAGATTTATCTCATTAAAAATAACTAAAATATTGTCACTGTGTATTATGTAGAATTACATATTGAAAATTAATTTTAAGAACTAGAAATGTTACTACCGTAATCCATATACCTTAAATATTAGATATTATACAGGAAAAAGTTTCAGGTACAATTATTAATATCATATAGCTCACCTAGTAGTAAGGAAAAATAATGTATCATAAGCTTAACTTCAGAACTTAATTTTGTTTTTATGATTAGATTTGACTATATTTGATTGGTTTTAGTATTTGCTTGCTATCGCTTTTTCAGTGAGAAACCAATATAACTTGGTAGGTACTGTTTGCCACAGCTCTTCAAAGTAGCTTTCTTTTTTAGTTTTGGTCTCTGATATTCACATATTCACATTAGATCTTTTATTTTCATTTTCTTGGGGAGCACAACTGATGGATGACTCGGAGACTACTCAGGACTATGTGCTCAGGTTTGCTCCTGAGCACAAAGATAGCCTAGAGTAGTGCTTGGGAGCTCAAGCAGTGTCAGGAATCAAACTCAGGCCTCCACGTGCAAAGAAAACACTAGGTGTTTTCTTTGGCTGTGGACCCTGCCAATCTGCTATTAAAACCTGATTTGAAAGCTCTGGAGATGGGACTTGTAGATTATGGTCTCTTCCTTTACAGTGACATGGTCAGGCAGTTTCCTTTGTTGTCCTAATATAGTACCTAAAGTTTTTCCTCTCAAAATAATTTCCTACAGAGAAGTCTTCCAATATCTTGCCTGTAAAATAAGGCCTACGTAGGCCTTACTATCTGCATTCTGAGATTTTTTTTTCTTTTTGGGTCATAGCCAGCAATGCTCAGGGATTACTTCTGGCTCTGCACTAAGAAATTACTCCTGTCGGTGCTTGGGGGACCATATGGGATGCTGGGGATCAAACCCGGGTCGGCCGCGCAAGGCAAATGCCCTACCTGCTGGACTATCACTCCAGCCCCTGAGAATTAAATTTTTATTTATTTATTTATTTATTTTTTGTTTTTGCTTTTTTGGGTCACACCCGGCGATGCTCAGGGGTTTCTCCTGGCTCTGCACTCAGGAATTACTCCTGGCGGTGCTCGGGGGGACCATATGGGATGCCGGGGATTGAACCCGGGCCGGCACAGGCCAGCCTCGCAAGGCAAACGCTCTACCCACTGGACTATCACTCCGCCCCAAGAATTAAATTTTTTGGGGGCATGACTTAATTTAATTATTTTTCCTTTTTTTATTATACCACCGTGAGATATACAGTTACAAAGATGTTCATACTTGGGTTTTGGTCATACAGTGCTCCAGCACCCATCCCTTCACCATTGCCTATTTCCTACCACCAATGTCCCTGATACCCACACCCCTCCCCCCAGCCTGCCTCTATGGCAGGCACTTTGCCTCTCTCTCTCTCTATCCCTCTCTCATCCCTCTGAGAATTAAATTTTTAACCTCCTTAAAATAACTCTTAGTAATTTTATCAACCTCTTGTTTTAGGTTTATAAAACTAAAGGCAGTACAGATTTGAATTCTAAAATTCTTAACTACAAGATCAAGGAGATTATCCAGGGAATGTGGCTCTGTGGTCAACAACATGTCTTGTTCAATCCCTGGAACAGCAAAGTTTAAACTTCACCCAGAATATCACCCTCTCTTTGACCTACAGGAGAGATGTTTCTCCAATGTTCACTTATTTGCCAGTTGGACAGAATTTGTTTTAGTTCACCTTTCACTGAAGACTAAATCCTTCAAAAGTTTATACTTTATAGAGAATCTCAGTTTCAACTCTCTATAGCATTCTAAGCTAAAACCTAATCTCTGTCCCTGTGAGAATACTAAAAGCCAATTTTTTCTTTTTTTGGTTGTTGTTGGGCCACACCCTATGGTGGTTTGGGATCATTCCCGACAAAGCTCACAGGACCCTATGGATGGACCACATGCAAGGAAAGCACACTGCCTACTGCCCTTCTCTCTGGCTCCTTAAAAGCCAACTTTTCAGAGCAGTTTTTCCCAAAGTGAGTGATTCCGGAGGCAGGGACACTGGAATGATCCAGGGAGGCAGTAGGATCCTTAACTACAATTGAAGTAGTGCTTTCTGTTTGTTCAAATAAAGTAAATTTCAAGAGGACGCTGTGATTTTTTTTTTCTTAAGGTTAAGAGGCAAGTAAGGTACCACATGTCAAGAGCGCCTTCTACAAAACATGAGATGATGGGCCGGAGCGATAGCCCAGCGGGTAGGGCGTTTGCCTTGCACGCGGCTGGCCTGTGCCAGCCCGGGTTTGAATCCCGGCATCCCATATGGTCCCCCGAGCACCGCCAGGAGTAATTCCTGAGTGCAGAGCCAGGAGAAACCCCTGAGCGCTGCCGGGTGTGACCCAAAAAGAAAAAAAAAACATGAGGTGAACTTAATTCACCTTTGTTTCATGGAATTTCTAATACCTTAGAGAAATCTCTCCTACATGTTAATTCCTCTTTCTTATGACCCTTATAACTTTTGCTAAATAAGTGCCAATTATTTTAAAGGCAAGTCAGCACATAGTAATAGGAATGATTAATGCCAACACCAATTTGTAAAGGGACCAAAGACTCATGAGTGTGGGAGTCTGTTATTTTCTGCAAATAAAAATATGTACACATATATTCACTAGAAGGCAGATACTAAAGATGCTCTAAGGCAATTTAAAATTTAATAAATGTGAATACTCCCTAAGTTTTGCCAACCAATTAGAAAGGAAATCAAAACAGACTACTGCTAAACCTAAAAATTCTTTGTTTCCTCTTTATTGGGGTGGCGACACCCAGCAGTGCCCAGGGCTCACTCCTGACTCTGCTCAGGAATCATTCCTGGTTGGGCTCATAAGTTCATTATGCAGTGCCAGGGATCAAATCTGAATTGACATTCAAGGAAAGCACCTTCCCCACATTTACTGTCACTCCAGCCCCAAAAAGTCAAAGGAGGAAAAATTATATATATATAATATATAATTTATAGGAGTAACCCCTGAGCATTACCAGGTATGGCCCAAAAGTAAAAAATAAAGTGAAATGCTTTATTTGCATATTTTTATCATGGAAACTCCCTGTCTCTTATTTTATATGTAATATATATTATGTCTATAATATATTATACATATATATTGTCTATAATATATTGTCTTAATATATATTATAGACATTTTATATATATAAAAATGACATTTTATATATTTTATATATATAAAATGTCTATAATATATATTAAGACAATATATTATAGACAATATATATGTATAATATATTATAGACATAATATATATTACATATAAAATAAGAGACAGGGAGTTTCCATGATAAAAATATGCAAATAAAGCATTTCACTTTATTTTTTACTTTTGGGCCATACCTGGTAATGCTCAGGGGTTACCCTAGCTCTGCACTCATGAATCACTCCTGGCTGTGCTTGGGAAAACATATGGGATGCTGGGATCAAAGCTGGGTAAACAGTCTAAGCAAGTGCAGTACTATCGCTTGGCCCAAGGCACTCTCCACTTTAGAATCACCTATATCGCAACTTAGGACATATTAATTCTTTTATTTTACTTTGTAAAACATGATTAGTAGAACATTTGAAGTAAAGGAGATAATGGTCCATGACGACCTCTTAATTTATTAAAAAAAATTTTTCCAGTGGTAGGGATCACTCAAATTCAAGGTCTCACATACACAACGCAAGTTCTCTAATGGCCCTGAATTTTTTTTTTTCCTTTTTGGGTCACACCGGAAATGCTCAGGGGTTACTACTGGATCTGCACTCAGGAATTACTCCTGGCGGTGCTCAGGGGACTACATGGGATGCCAGGAATTGAACCTGGGTCGGCCCCACGCAAGGCAAACACCTTACCTGCTGTACTATGGCCCGGTCCCTCTCTTTGTTTTTCAAATGACTATATGACACTACATTTAAAGTAAAAGCACATTAAAAAGTACCACAGAGCAGCTGTCAGAAAAGACGAAATTATGAAATTTACCTGCAAATGGATGGACCTGGAGACTATCATGCTGAGTGAAATTAGTCAGAAGGAAAAGGACAGATAGAGAATGACTGCATTCATTAATAGGATATAAATAGATACCAGTATTTTACTAAGTGTGGGAAATGGTAATGGCAGATTAAAACTCACCATTGTATATACACAAAGCAACTTAAGTGATAAACTCTAAATATCTGCAGGACTAGCCACAATGTGTAAAAAAGAGGGAGAGAGATGCAGAGACAGAGAGAGAGAGAGAGAGAGAGAGAAAGAGAGGAAATAATTATGCTTTAATAATTGAGGGGAGGGCAGGAACTCTACTCTCAGTAGTAGAGTTGGGTTCTCAGGACCATGCTCCATAAAACTCGGGACTGAGAGTGCTAGAGTCCAATAATAATGCTTTAATAATTTTGTCCTGTAAAATATTTTATTTTCTACAATAGGATAGTCTTCTGATCAGTAGCACAGGATTAAGAACATTATTATAGCTATCACTGAACTAAAAAGGACATTTCCTATCATCTGGATCATCCACTTTATTTTCCATATGCTGAAAAAGAAATCGAGTATCCTGATGCTATGAGGGATGGAATAAAAGTCCTATCATTCTCAAATGGTCTTCTAAGATAGATCATTGCTTCCCCTACTCTTTTATCAAAACATTGTAATAAATGGGGCTGGAGCGATAGTCCAGCAGGTAAAGCGCTTGCCTTGCATGCAGCCAG
This sequence comes from Cryptotis parvus, assembly GCA_021461705.1. Taxonomy (NCBI): domain Eukaryota; kingdom Metazoa; phylum Chordata; class Mammalia; order Eulipotyphla; family Soricidae; genus Cryptotis; species Cryptotis parvus. The sequence continues at coordinate 25,037 of JAJIBD010002873.1, forward strand.
ACCCAAGTTCGATCCCCAGCATCCCAGATGGTCTCCCGGGCACCGCCAGGAGTAATTCCTGAGTGCAGAACCAGGAGTAACCCCTGAGAGCATTTCTGGGTGTGACCCAAAATGAAAAAAAAAATTATAGTAATTACCAAAATATTTACTAAATGTAATCTAATTACACAGTGGCTCAATTATAGCAGCATAAAAATAAATAATACATTAATAACTCTTAAAGGTGAAGCACAAGAGAACTTAAGATATAAACTAGCCCACCAAATTTTATGTTAAAACCATTAAAACACTTTAACTTACATTATCCATTTGTTTCCAGCACATATCAAGATACTGTTGAGCTTTACGTCCCTCTTGAAGATGCTGAGGATCAAAACAACCAAAAGAAAACAAACACTTAGCTACGTAAGTATTTTAAACAAAATCTAAATTCTCTAAAAAACTTTCACTCTTTTCCACAATGCTAATTATACAAGATTCAGGAAGAGAATATTAGCAGTGTAAAAATCTAATATACATCTTATATATTATCCAAATACCAAATATCACTTTTTAAAAACAGATATAATGTCTAGAATGGCATGACAGCCTTGACCAGGGGCTTATTTTCTATTAAAGGTCAGATAAGTGTTTTAAACTTTGCAAATAATTAATTTTAATTATTAATTACGAATAATTAATTTTACAAATAATTCTACTGATATTATGCAAAAACAGCCACAGGCAATATGTAAGTGGATGAGAGTGGTTCTATTCCAAAAACTTCTACAGTAATTAAAATGTGATTTGTATATAATTTTCACTTATCACAAAAAAGCATTCTTTTGATTTTCTTTTTAGCCCTTTAAAAATGTAAAAATCACCCTTTACTTAAGGGAACTAGGACACTAAAATAGTATGCTGTATCTGGCCATGGACTACATGGCTTGCTAAACCTTAGGATTATATCCAAAAGGATCACAAATCACCAAGAGTATCTTATGATCATTTTAAAACAAAAGAAATTCAGATAATATAGAAAAGCCATTTACACTGAAAATGTATCATTTCACAAAACAAAGCAACTCAATGAAAACATTTTATATACTAATAACTGGATACAATTAAAAGAATTACCATTTTTCTTTCAGTTTTCAGATCATGAGCATATCTCATTAATTCACCATAAACTCTGTGAGCCATTTCTTCTGCCACTACTTCGCTGCCCTGCATAGTCATTTAACTCGTTAAGGATGTTAAAAAGGCTATACATGAGGTAAACCTGGTAAAAACATTTAAAAATGGTGAAATTTATTATTACAAATGCTTATTATGGAGGACAGACTGAGACTGACATTACAAATTTTAATAATACACAGCTTAAGTCTCAGCTACTAGCTTTAATTTCACTTTATATGAAGAGAATCTTAAACTAAACTTAAGTGTATGTTTATGCCTTCAAGTACTTAATTCATTATTCTTTGATTTTTGAGTCAAATCTGGAAGAGGTCAGAAGTCACACTCCTTGTTCTGTGCTCAGGGGAGCATATACAATTCCAGGAACCGAGCAGTAATTACGCACATGCCTTAACACCTGTACTACTGTGTCTCTGGCCCTCTTTACTTTTACTTTAAATAAAGAAATAGCTGGGGTCAAAAAAAATAAGATTACTACCTGCCAGCTCTTTGGGGGAAATAGGAATCTAGGTCAACCTGACTTTAGGAATGAACTTGAAGGGGCCGGAGCGTTAGCACAGCAGGTAGGGAGTTTGCCTTGCACATGGGAGACCCAGGTTCAATTCCCCAGCATCCCATATGGTCCCCCAAGCACTGCCAGGATTAATTCCTGAGTGCAGAGCCATTGCATTGCTTGGTGTGACCTGAAAAAGGAAAAAAAAAAAAGAAAAGAAATGAACTTGGATTCCTAGGCTCGGCAGCTAAATCTGTTGCAGAAATAATGTACTTGCTCATGAGAAAAGAGCCTGGCAACCATACTACTCAAATCCATCTTGAGGGCTGATCTACACAACTTTTGTATCAGCTCTAAACACAGCTGCCCGTATATCTGCCCCATGCTAAATGGAAGTCAAGTGCAATTGCGGGTGCCACCAAAGTGAGCTAAGAAAGGGTAAAAATAAGAATAAAAAAATGTATGTGGAGGGAATAAAAACAAAGAGAATTGCTCTATGAAAATGTATAAATCTGCTTCACATATACTGTTGAAACAGTAATAATAGCTGAAGATAGACTGTTCAAGTAAGACTCCAGTAATACTAACTACACTGACAATTAGAGAAAACTGTTTCAAGTCTAGTCTCTTTATGTTTCAGCATTTTACAGACATGTACATGTCACTGTTTAAACTGCCAGAAAATCTCACAGGCAATTCCTAACCTTTTATTCGAGACCGTAAGATAGCCCTAAAAACCTCATTCCTTTTCATTATTCTTCCAGGGAAATTGTTTTTGTACTTGAAAAAGTAAAATGAAAAACCTACCAAGAACAACTATAAAATAAGACACAGAAAAATATTGTTTCCTGGAAATCAAATTACTAAAGTGGAGTCCTAGTCTGTATCTTAAAACCCATTCTTCAGCTTTTCTAGAAAATTACTGATCACTCCCATTGAGAAATTTATCCATTTAAAATTAAGTAGTTTCCCAAGTCTGCAACAAGAAGATTTGGAATACCTCAACAAACCTATCTCCATCGAGGAAATAGAATCGGTAATCAAAAGTCTCCCAAAAAATAAGAGGGAGAGAGATGCAGAGACAGAGAGAGAGATAGAGAGAGAAAGAGAGGAAACTGGGTTACCTGCTATTAAGGCGGGTGGGGGATGGGAGGGGAGGGGTACATTGGTGGTGGAAATGGGGCACTGGTGGAGGGATGGGTGCTGGAATACTGTATTACCAAGAACCAATTATGAACACCTTTGTAATTGTATGTTTCACGGTGGTATAATAAAAAAATTAAAAAAAAAAATAAATAAAATTAAGTAGTGCCCTCCTTCAAAAATAGGTGTATCTATGAAAAGAAATGTAGTAATAGGGGCTGGAGCGGTAGTCCAGTGGGTAGGGCGTTTGTCTTGCATGCAGCCAACCCAGGTTCGGTCCCCGGCATCCCATATGGTCCCCAAGGACTGCCAGGAGTAATTCCTGAGTGCAGAGCTAGAAGTAACCCCTGAGCATTCCCAGGTGTGACCCAAGAAGCGGAAAAAAAAAAAAGAGCCTTTGACAGCTCACAACTGAGTGCAAGAAACCGAGGCATCATGATTCTTCCGAGGTTCTTCCGACTCTCCTCCCTCATTCACTCTGCTGCCTGAGTTCACTTGAGGAAGAGCATTGGTGTGACTGCAGTGACATTTAAGAAGGAACTTGATCCTGTCTAGAAAATCTTTGTAAACAACATAAGAGAATACAAAACTAAGCAACAGTCGTCCGGAGGCCCTGTTGATACTGGCCCAGAATATCAGCAAGAGCTAGACCGGGAGTTTTCAAGCTTAAGCAAATGCATGGCAAAGCAGACATGAATACATTCCCTAACTTCACATTCGAAGAACCCAAATTTGAAGTCCTCGATAAACCCCAGTCCTGAAGAAATAATATACAATTGCTTGGTCATTTGCCCTCAGTTTATGACTGAAGTAGCAGAGTGAACACATCCCCATTTGTCAAAGTCTGAGTTCTGATTCCAAATAAATATTATGGTGATGTTGGCGTGTCCAAAAAAAAAAAAAAAAATTAAAAAACATTGTAATATAAAGCATATGTAATTTACCTTGGCTCGTCATCTTTGTTGGAACGTTTGGGACAGTACTTCTTAACCAGATTTCTGTAGGAATATTTTTAAGCATTATTAAAAATACTATTACTGAAACTGAAGCAATTTAACAGTTTACAATTTCACAAATCAAAGATTCCATGATCTAACAGAGCTGTGAAAACAGGATCCAGGGAAACTGCGGCAGAACACAAGTCTAGCATGTAAGCAGCCTTCAATTCAACTGCTGGAATTTCATGTACATTCCCAGCACACTAGGTTTGACTCTAGAGTCCCTGAGTGCTTGCCCAGCATTACCAGGAATGACCCAGGTACCACTCAAACACGGTATTACCCAAGGGGGAAAAAAAGGACAACATGATTATCTACTTCCAATTGTTTTTTCAATTGGGGAAGGTAGAGGTGCGTTTTTGTTTTTGTTTGGTTTTTCTGGGGTGGAGAAGAGGAAACACCTGGCAGTGTTCAGAGGCCACTCCCAGCTCAGTTAGGGGAATCAAGTAGTGCCAAATATCAAACTCAGGCCACCTGCATGGAAAATGCAATGCATGGACTCAGCCCACTGATCTTTCTCTCTCACACATGTACACATGCACGCACGCACGCACGCACGCACGCACGCACGCACGCACGCACAGATATAAGAGTGAGATATATTCTTGACCACACTCAGAGGTGCTTAGGGCTTGCTCCTGGCTCTGTGCTTAGGAATCACTCCTTGCACTGCTCAGGAGACCATTTGGGATGCCAGAAATTGAACCCAGGCTGGCCACAGGCAAGGCACACACCCTACCTGCTTTACTAATGCTAGGGCCCCACTACATTTTTCCTTAAACTACTGGTAACTTTAGGGGAAAAAATGTTATTTCTGTGGCTAAACGAGTTTTTGTAACAAGTACAAAATGGATTAAAAACTTTTTTTTTTTTTTTTTTTTTTGCTTTTTTGGGTCACACCCGGCAATGCTCAGAGGTTACTCCTGGCTCTGCACTCAGGAATTACTCCTGGCGGTGCGCGGGGGACCATATGGGACGCCGGGATCGAACCCGGGCCGGCACAGGCCAGCCACGCAAGGCAAACGCCCTACCCGCTGGGCTATCGCTCCGCCCTGGATTAAAAAACTTTAAAAGGTCCACTAAATCACAAATAATGAGATGTACTTTTAAACTTTAAATGCCTTAAAAATGATACTCCCATCACTTTTGCAAACAAACCCTATAGAAAGATCATTATCTTAATTACTCTCAGTCATATCAATTAATTCCACTCATACAATCCAGTTCTTCATTCTACAAGCAATTATTATATACTAGGCACTGTGCAAGTTACTGGGAACTTTAGAAATGGAAAAGTTCACATGATCAACTGACTTATACTCTTGAAAGACAAATTTAAATCAGTAATTAAACTATACAGTGTGGTAATTACATTGATAAAAGCAGGCAGGCAGAGGATGTTATAACAGTAAAGAGAAGAACTCCTAACACCTTGAAGAGTAAAGAAAGGTAAGACAGCAAGAAGGAAGTTGAAAAATTAAGTAGATGTAAAGCCACACAGGTATGGAGTGAAAAATCTTTTTTTTTTTTCTGCTTTTTTGGGTCACACCGGCAATGCTCAGGGGCTACTCCTGGCTCTGCTCGGGCGACCATATGGGATGCCAGGGATCGAACCCAGGCCGGCACAGGCTGGTCGCATGCAAGGCAAACGCCCTACCCGCTGGGGTATCGCTCCGGCCTCAGGAGTGAAAATCTTTAACTTTTTTTTTTTTAATAAGAAGCAAGCACTTTTAATATTTAACACAATACCTACATTAGTATGTGTATTTATTTTATAATAATTGTTTAAGTACAAGTATTTTCTGCCAGTGAACAATAAACGTTGAAAGATCTCTGACCTAAAGTCACAGATAGCAAACACTCTTACATAATATTAGCATGTTAATATGGGAGTATGTTTCTGCCCCCAGCAGTTTGGCAGGAGCAACAGCAAATTCTGTCACAGGCATAACTCTCTGGGGTCCCTTATTCTCTGCTGATGCAACTGTAGGGGTTTCAAGTTGAGACAAGATGGAATTAGTCTGAATGGCATGTCATTTAGACTCATCATCTAGAACTAACCAAGGAGCCGGAGCGATAGCCCAGCGGGTAGGGCGTTGGCCTTGCACGTGGCCGCCCATGCTGGCCGGGTTCGATCCCCGGCATCCCATATGGTCCCCTGAGCAACGCCAGGAGTAATTCCTGAGTGCAGAGCCAGGAGTAATCCCTGAGCATCACTGGGTGTGACCCAAAAAAAAAAAAAAAAAAAAAAATAGAACTAACCAAGAAACAAGCTTGTACTACACAAAAGCCATAGTATTTGGAAGCTATTATGATCTGGGAATATTTATTTGATCCAGGCAATGAAAATCCTAAAATTTCTTTAATTTTCTAAAAGACACATGCGCTTTCTACTGAAATTGCTGATACCATATGATCCTACTACAGTCACCATACAGAAAGTGCCTACTTGAGAATTAAAAGACCCCCATGAGAGATACAATTACAAAGATGTTCATGACTGGGTTTCAGTCATACAGTGTTCCAGCACCCGTCCCTCACCAGTGCCTATTTCCACCAGCAATGTCACCAAATTCCCTCCCATCTCCCCAGGCCTGCCTCTATAGCAGTCTTCTTTCTCTTCCTCTCCTCTTCTCCCCTCCCCCTCCCTCCCCTCCCCTTCTCCTTGTCTCTCTCCCTCTCTCACACATACACATTGTGGCCTGCCCTACAGACATTTAGAGTTTATTAATCTATTTGTATAGAGACAATGCTGAGTTCTAGTCGGGCGTTACCATTTTCCACAATTAGTAGAACACTGGTATATGGGATTATTTAAAATTGAAAAGCTTCTGCACCTCAAAAGAAACAGTGACCAAGATACAAAGACAGCCCACAGACTAGGAAAGAATATTCACCCAATGCCCATCTGATAAGGGGCTAATATCCATGATATATCAGGCACTGGTAGAACTTTTTTGAGATTTTTAAAAAATGTTATTAAAGCATGGTCTACAAAGTTATTCACAGTTGAGTTCTGGACCAGCACTGATCCCACCACCAGTGTCAACTTCCCTCCATCAGTGTCCCCCAGGTTCCCACCCCTTCACAGGCACCTTTTTAACCTTAGTTATATAAGTCTGGATCTCACGTTGACTTTGTTTTTTGTTTTTTTTTTTGTTTTGTTTTTTTTGCTTTTTGGGTCACACCCGGCAATGCTCAGGGGTTTCTCCTGGCTCTGCACTCAGGAATCACTCCTGGCGGTGCTTGGGGGACCATATGGGATGCCGGGATCGAACCCAGGCCGGCATGGGCCGGCCGCGTGCAAGGCAAACGCCCTACCCGCTGGGCTATCTCTCCGGCCCCACTCACGTTGACTTTGGTTTGGATATTAAGCTACACCATTCCTTTCACCACTGTGTTCCTGAATCCCCTTGACCCTGTTGCTTACCCGCTGAATCTTGTAGCTTCCCATCTGTTTCTTTTTAGGGGCAGGGAGCCACAACTGAAAGTGCTCAGGGTTACTCCTGGATATGTTCAGGAATCACTCCTGGCTTAGGGGACCATATGTGATGCCAGGAATGGAACCAGAGTTGGCCACGCACAAGGCAAGAGCCCTACCCTCTGTAATATCACTCCGGCCCCTATCTTTTGACACTTCCACTACCTCAATTTCTTTCCTTCTGTGTCCCTTTCCCTATACTCTGGGACCAAGAATAACCCAGGCACCCCCTCCCTTTATAACACTGCATCCACCTGTCCAGTTATTCTAAATATTTCACAACACAGGTGATCATTCTGTGTTTTAACCTTCTTCTATCTTACTTCATTTAATATGGTATTTCAGTTCCACCCATGTCACAGCAGATTGCATATTTTATCATTACGTACAGCTGCATAGTACTCTATTAGGTGTGTGTATACACACACACACATATACACACACACACATACCATATTTTCATTATCCACTTATCTACTGTTGAACATCTAGGTTAAGTCCTATCTAAGCTACTGTACTAAGTGCTACAATCAATAATGGTGTGCATGTGTCCTTCTGAATGAGTATTTTTTCTGTCCTCGGGGTAGATAACCAAAAGTGGAATTGTTGGGTCATATGGGAGCTAAATTCTAATTTATTGAGAATTCTCCATAATGTTTTCCTTAGGTATTGAACCAAACAACATTCCCATCAGAAATGGATAAGAATTCCTTTTCACCACATCCTACCAAAGCAAACTGTTCCCAGTATTTCTGATATGTGCCATCTTCTGTGGAGTAAGGTATCTCATTGTACCTTGGCTTGGACATCCTTTATAATAATGAATGATGAGCATTTTGTCATGTGCCTGCTAGCCATCCTTTGGTCTTCCTCAGAAGTGCTTGTTCATTTCCATTCCCATTTTTTTGAGGTTTTTGGATTTTCTGTTGTTGCGCCTTGTGATTACTTAATATATCCTGAATCTCTGTTGTGTTCAATGAAAATATTCTCTCCCATTGAGTTAGCTGTCTTTTAGTTTTAGCTAGGGTTTCTTTTGCCACACAGGAACCTGAATTTGACGTTCTATTTATTTTTTTATTCCGTAGCCTTTGCCAATGGCATATCACTGAAGACACTTTTTTTCCTTTCTTTTTGGGTCACACCCGGCAATGGTCAGGGCTTATCCTGGTTCTGCATTCAGGAATTACTCCTGGTGGTGCTCAGGGGACTATCTGGGATGCCAGGGGATCAAACCTGGGTCAGTCGCATGCAAGGCAAACGCCCTACCCGCTATGCTATCACTCCAGCCCCAGGATGTTCATTTTGACAATACTGATTCTTTGAATCCGAGAACAAGAAAGTTCTTCCATTCCCTATGGTCTTCTATTTCTTTCTTAAGTGTTTTTGAAGTTTTCATAGTACAGGTCTTTTGTTGACTCTTAGGTACATGATGTTTTTAAACACAATATTTTAAGTGGGATAGACTGGTCTAAAAACTCAATTGTGAATAACTTTGTAGACCATGCTTTGTATATACGAACGTGAATGTAAATTATGCATTTTTTTACCAGCCACTTTCCTCTATTGGTTTGTTTCTAAGAGGGGTTTTTTCCTTCCTGTGTGGACTTTTTAGGGGATTTAATATACATTATCACGTCAGTTGCAAATAGAGATAACCTAACTTCCTCTTTTGCAATTTGGAGCCCTGATTTCCTTTACTTGTATGATTACTGTTGCTAGGACTTCTAATACAACACGAAACTGTAGACATGGAGAGCCTTGTTTTGTGCCTGATTACAGCTGGAATGTTTTCATTTTTTTATATTAAAAATAAAACTGGCTGGGGCTGAAGTAATAGTACAGTGGTTAGGGCGCTTGCCTTGCACAAGGCCAAGCTGGGTGTGATGCCTGGTATCCCATTTGGATCCCGGAGCACAACCTGGGGTGATTTCTGAGTGCAAAGCCAGGAGTAAACACTGAGCACAGCTGCGTGTGGCCCCAAGAACAAAACAACAGTAAAGGCTATGGGCTTTTACTAGACAGTCATTACTATCTTAAAAAAGATTCCTCTCAGTCCTATTATGTTGAGGGTTATTTTTATCCTGAACGGGTGTTGGATCTTGTCTAAAGCTGTCTCTAACTAACTAAATAATCATAAAGGAAAGATAAAAATAATATAATGATATGAATAAATAATCATATTATTATATTATTTTTATCTTTCCTTTTACTGATGCCGTATATTAACTGATTTGCTTATACTGATGCTTATACATCCACATCCGGACTCCCCATTCATCAGAGCTCCACCCAGCAGGAGAGCTGATCACAAGCCCAGCTTGCACAGCCACATTGTGTGTTGTATTTGATACAACACGTGTTGTATTTGATATGCCAAATCACCTGACTTGATCACGTGACTTCCCATTGATCATCCATTACTCGAGCAGGCACCAATATAACATAAAGAGCCTCAAACCATTCCATCAAGTCATGGGAATGAGGTCTGTACTTGTTACTGGCACTTGGCATGTCAAATACGACACAGGTAACTTGCCAGGCTCTGCCGTGCAGGTGGGATAATCTTGTAGTCACCTCAAAACTCGAGCATTTATTGATGAACCACGCGGGGCGCAAGCAGCCACGCAAGCCGGGCTGCAATCAGCTCATCTGCTGGGTGGAGTTCAGACGAGAGGGGAGTCCAGATGTGGAAAATGGTGGGCCTCTGGTGTGGGGTTCCTCTGGCTTCTTGCGAGGCTCTGCTGGGGTGGTGGGCCAGAGCTAGAACCCGCCATCCCTCCCGGACGCCTCGTGATCAGCTGGGCACAGGGAGAGCAAGTAGCAGCTTTGTCCCGTGTGTTTGAGTCTCTGGATGGGCATAACTGGGCCGGGCTTGGAAAAAACTGCTGCAGGGGTGGGTGGGCGAGGAGTTGGGCTGCAATCAGCTCTTCTGCTGGGTGGAGTTCAGACGAGAGATATGCCAAATACCAGTAACAATTATACACCTTATTCCCATGATGGAATGGTTTGAGGCTCTTTATGTTCCTGGAGTGAGCAGATGCCCTTGGGCTACACTAGTATGTGACAGGACATATGGAGATGTTACTGGTGCCTGCTCGAGCAAATCAATGATCAACGGGAAGACAAATGAGACAAGTGATACAAGTGACGCTTATACATCTTCACATCCCTGGGCTAAATCTCAATTGATCATGAGGTCTGTCCTTTTTTTTTTTTCTGATAGATGCTGATAGATTTTTTTTCTGTTAGATTCAGTTTGCTAAGATTTTATTGAGAATGTTTGCAACATGAAAGGTTCTTAACACTTTCCAGACTACCCAGATACTAAATTTTCTAATCACAAACACCAATAAATTCCTTTCTTTGCTTAAGCCAATCTGAAACACTGACATTTCAAATAATTCTGAATAATACAGAGGTTAACCACAAAGGCACGACATACATTAAACAATTCTAATTTGAACTCTAGCTTCTAGGAGTGTATATACATCACAGGGCAGAAGAAGGGCAGAAGTAAATTTACCTTTGCCTTTTTGACCACGCAGGATTAATACTCAGCACTGGTGTGGGGTAAGGGATTGCTGAGGGGCTATTCCCAGCTCTGCTGGGGAACTGCATCATGTGCTCAGCCAAACAGAATTAGCCGCGCAAGTGCCTTAACACTGGTACTGCCTATTTTTTTCAATCTCTCTTTATGGAAAAGTTATCTATCTAAATATAAGCAACTCTCCCCAAATTCAAGTATACAGAGTCCTCAGACACCATACACAATCTTCTCAATGAATCTGCCCTGAAAGGCGTTAAGAACTAAACTTAAACCAGGGTAACAGTACAGTGGGTAGGGTGTCTGCCTTGCACAAAGTCATCCTGGGTTCAGTCCCTGGCTCACCACATGTGCCCCCTACTCATGCCAGGAGTGATACCTATGCATAGAACGGGCTCTGAGCACTGCCAGATGTGCCACCCTACCAAAAAAAAAAAGAAGAACTAAAAAGAAGAACTAAAAAACAGCTATTCATTTGGGCATAGGTTTTTGAGCAAACACAGGATGACTTGTACAGAATTTTGTTGCCCTCATCTTGTTCTTCCTTGAAAGCCCTTGATCACTTGATCACTTGAATCCTGTTATTCATCGATTTGCTCGAGCAGGCGCCAGTAACATTTCCATTGGACCCTATCACGTGCCAATGTAGCCCAATGGCATCTGGTTGATTCAGGAATATGAAGAGCCTCAAACCGTTCCTTCAGGGTCTTAACAAGGAAGTCTGACCATCTTGTAGGTGGGCAGCCACGTGATCTTTTGACATCCCGTGGGATCCAGTCGGTAACAGCTCTAGTCCAGCGGTTGTCTCCAAATCGCATTACATGTCCAGCCCATCTGATTTCTGATTTTCTAAAATCAGAAATCAGAAATCAGATGGGCTTGAAAGCCCTAAATAAAGAAAATAGCAGGTGAGCAGTTCCCTTAAATTTTAAATATACAGAACAGAAATACCACTTGCAAAGGTAGTGGCCACAAAATAACACCAATGCATGAATCAAAGGACATGAACACAATGGAACTTACAGCCCATCTAATGTCAAGCACTGGGCCACATAGCCTATCTAAAAAAGATTGTTTTCCTATCCTTTTCCTGTATGAGTGACTTCTTATGACAGTGCAATCAAGAAGTCCTCCAGAACTTCTGCCATGTTCCAACCTGTCATTCAGGAGTTTAATAAAAATATTCTTGTTTCTCAACTAACTGACCCTGTCAGCTGACTAAGATTTTGAAGGTTACATAAAGACTTCATCCAAGCCAACCCTGCCACTTGAAAAACTGTATCATGATCCAAAATGATGTTTCATTCCACTAGATCAAAACCTTTGTTTTAGGAAAATACACATTCTAGAAGAAGACAAACGTACTTTCAACAGGAAAGGTCTTGAATTCAAATGTACTAATGATCAATATGCTGCTTCTGTGTTTTTTTAAATAATGAAACATGCCAAAAAGAATTCACCCTATTGGGCTGGAGCCATAGTCCTGTGGGGAGGGCATTTTCCTTGCATGCAGCTGACCCAGGTTCTATCTCCGGCAAATCATATGATTCCCCGAGCACCACCAAGAGCAATTCCTGATAGCTGAACTAGGAGTAACCCCTAAGCATTGCCTGGTGTGGACCCCCCAAAAAAGCACAAAAAAAATTACCCTATCAAACAACTGGCTCTAAGTAGGATCTTCAAAGAAAACAAATACCAGCAAAAACAAAATCCCACAAATACTTTTCATTTTACATTTTAATTTTAATAAAAATATCCAATTTAATAATATGTGTGTTATTACAAATAAATCTGGTTTGTCTTAGCTGAATTTGAACTCTGATATGGCAGGGACCATTGGTGGCCCTGGTGACCCACAGCACTTTAAGGCCAGAGAAGTATCTCATTCAAATTGAAAAAAGAACAAAGAACTTACATAGTTCTACAAAATGATAGTAAGCTTATTAAGCATATTAAAAAATGCTCATGCTAATCATTACAACAGAAATGTAAATCAGAACTACAATGAAATATTTCATTACACCATCTGGATGGCTACTAGCTAAAAGACAAAATACCAAGTGTTGGGAAGGCTATGAAACAGGAATGCTTTTACAGTGCTGTGAGCATGTTAAATACTTTAGCCATTGTGAATGTCAGTACATGGCAGAGCTTCAAAAAAATAAACAGGATGGGGCCGGAGCGATAGTCCAAAAGGTAGGGAGTTTGCCTTGTGTGCAGCCAGCCTGTGCCGGCCCAGGTTCGATCCCCGGCATATCCCATATGGTCCCCCGAGCACCGCCAGGAGTAATTCCTGAGTGCAGAGCCAGGAGTAACCCTTGAGCATTGCCGGGTGTGACCCAAAAAAGCAAAAAAAAAAAAAAAAAAAAACAACCCCAACCAGGGGGCCAGAGAGATAGCACAGTGAGTAGAGTGTTTGCCTTGCACGCAGCCAATCCAGGTTCGATTCCCGGGCATCCCATATGGTCCCCATGCACCGCCAGGAGTAAATCCTGAGTGCAGAGCCAGGAGTAACCCCCTGAGCATCACCAGGTGTGACCCAAAAAAAAGCAAAAAATAAACAAATAAAAATAAAAAATAAACAGACAACCATATAATCCAGCAATTCCTCTTCTAGGTATATACCCAAAGAAATGATGGCAGGGACACTATTTGCCCAGCTATACTCACAGCATCATTATTCACAAGAGCCAAAATGTGGCACCAACCTTTATGTCCATCAACAAATGAATGGAAACGGATTTAGAAAACTGATTATTGAGTCGGAGAAATGATACAAGGGATAAGGTTACCTTCTCATGACTTGATTCTTGGCATGACACAGACCACTTGCAGCCCAGCCCTTCCAGGAGGGAACACCTAGCACCAAGGCAGAAGTCCCCAAGAGCACAACTATGTGTGCCTTCCCACAAAGGTTCTGGTATATACGAAGGAGTAATCCTGAACCATAAAATGAATGCACCCTTAGGGGCACTGTGCTAAGTGAAGTAAGTCAGCCAACCAACAAGTGGATAATATACAGATAGATTCTTTATGACTCAATGTGAAGTACCTCAGAGTAGCCAAATAGGCTATTCTAATAAACGTAGTTTTTATTTCAAGATGAATAAAGCCTAGAGACTAGCTGTACAGCAATATGAATTTGCTTAACAAGACTGAACTGTATACTTTAAAATTATTAGGATGATAAATTTTGCTATATTTTACCGTAGTTTAAAAAAAAAACATGGAAAGGGGATTATTATAAGAAACATTAGAAGAAATTCTCAATATCTTGTTTTGTTTTCTTTTGTTTTTTAAGGAACAAGCTTGGGGCCAGGAGAGATATAGCACAGTGGGTAAGGCGCTTGCTTGCCTTGCATACGGTCCACCCAGAACCCAGGTTTGATCCCCAGTATACCATATGGTCCCCTAAATGCGCCAGGAATGATTACTGAGTGCAAAGCCAGGAGTAAGCCTAGAACACAGCCAGGTGTGTGTTCCTGGCTTTTTTTTTTGGGGGTCACACCTGTCAATGCTCAGGGGTTACTCCTAGCTCTGCACTCAGGAATTACTCCTGGTGGTACTCAGGGGACCATATGGGATTCCAGGGACTGAACCCGGGCCAGCCGTGTGCAAGGCAAACTCCCTACCCGCTGGACTATCGCTCCGGCCCCTCCTGGCTGTTTTACTCTTTAACCAAACAGTAAATAATAGTGTGCTCTAACTACAATTTATAACAGTATGAGAATGATAGTAGAAAGCATTTCTCTTCAGTTTCCATAATTTATACTTCCTAAGTGAAGTTCAGAAACCAATCAAAAGTATTTTTTAGTATACACAGAGCATCTTTAAAGGTTGGTTTGTTTTTTTTAACCTTTCCTATGAGAAAAACATTTACTTAAATGCAAACAGTTCTGGGGCTAGAGCGGCTAGTACAATGGGTAGGGTGTTTGCCTTGAACTCAGCAGGGGGGGGTTCCTGGTCCCAGCATCCCACATGGTGTGAGCACTGACAGGACTTATTCCTAGTGTACATACAGCCAGGAGTAAGGTCTGAGTTCCAATGGATGTGGCCCCAAACAAAACAAACAAACAAACAAACAAAAAAAAGTAATGACTTCTAAGCTGTTAACTTTTTTAAAACTACCTTCTTGGAAAATAATGCAACTAGATCTAAACTTATTGTATACATAATTTCTCTAGTTGCCATATTACAAAGATGTTAATAAGGAAAGTTATATGATTTTTTTTGGTTTTTTGCTTTTTTTTTTTTTTTTTTGGTCACACCCGGCACTACTCAGGGTTTCTCCTGGCTCTGCACTCAGGGAATTACTCCTGGTGGTGCTCTGGGGACCATATGGGATGCCGGGATCGAACCCTGGCCGGCATGGGCCAGCCGCATGCAAGGCAAACACTCTACCTGCAGGACTATCGCTCCAGCCCCCAGTTATATGATTTTTTTTTTTTTTTTTTGCTTTTGGGTCACACCCGGCAATGCACAGGGGTTACTCCTGGCTCTGCACTCAGGAATCACTCCTGGCGGTGCTCAGGGGACCATATGGGATGCTGGGGATCGAACCGGGCGGCACAGGCCGGCAGGCAAGGGCAAACGCCCTACCCGCTGGGCTATCGCCCCGCCCCAGTTATATGATTTTTAGATCACTTATTATTGACTACAGTAAAATACTTTAGAAACTCAAAGAAACTGACTCAGTAGATGAAGACACTGGTGACTGGGGGAAAAAATTCTCCTTAATAGAGAATTTTACTGTTCTCCTTATGTTGAGAGCAGTATAATACCAAAAAGTCCTGTGGTCAGATATGAATCGAGTCAGCTCTTTCTTCATACTTCTTTATCTCCATTTTCTCATCTACAAAATAGTATTAGCGGGCTGGAATGATAGTACAGTGGGTAAGGAGTTTGCCTTGCACACGGCTAACCCCAGATTTAATCCCCGGCATCCCATATGATTCACTAGCACCACGAGGAGTAACTCCTGAGTGTAGAGTCAGGAGTAACCCCTGAGCATTACTGGGTCTGACCCAAAAAATGAACAGAAATGAACAGAAGCTTCCATAAAGAAGAAATTCAAATGGCCAAAAGGCATATGAAAAAGTGCTCTTCATCTTTAATCATCAGGGAGATGCAAATCAAAACAACAATGAGGTACCATCTCACACCAGAGAGACTGGCACACATCCAAAAACAGCAAGAACAACCAGTGCTGGCGTGGATGTGGGGGGAAAAAGGGACTCTGATCCACTGTTGGTGGAAGTGCCGACTGGTCCAGCCCTTTTGGAAAACAATATGGTCATTCCTCCGAAAACTAGATATTGTGCTCCCATTTGATCCAGCAATAGCACTCCTGGGAATATACCGAGAGACCGAAAAACACATAGCAGAAACACTATCTGTACTTCTTTATTCATCTCTGCACTATTCACTATAGCTAGAATCTGGAAACAACCTAAAAGCCCGAGAACAGAAGACTGGCTAAAGAAACTGTGGTTCATCTACACTGTCACTGTATCACTGTCTTCCCGTAGATCATCGATTAGCTCGAGCGGGCACCAGTAGCATCTCCATATGTCCTGTCACATGCAAAATAGCCCAAGGGCATCTGAAGCTCCAGGAACATAAAGAGCCTCAAACCATTCCATCAGGTCATGGGAATGAGGTCTATACTTGTTACTGGTATTTGGCATATCAAATACGACATGATGGGTAGCTTGCCAGGCTCTGCCATGCGGGTGGAATACTCTTGTAGGCACCTCAAAACTCGAGCATTTATTGATGAAAGGAAATGAATAGATAAATTAAATTAAATATGGAAGAACAGAGAGAAGTGAGCTGGAGAGGGATGGGATTCATAAACTGGGACAAAGGGGAAGTGCATGTTGATTCACAATGTTGCATAGTTAAAACTTATGTAGTATTTGATACAAGGTTAACTCTATAAATAAATAACTTAAAAGTCCATCAGGTCCAAATTTGAAGACAGCATCGGTATTCCACCACCAATGCAGCCACTCATATTCTTTTCATTCAGAAGTTACAACTCCATCCTATATGTTTGGCAGGCATGTCTCCAACTTCTATCATTAGCTTCAAAAAGTATTCTGTGCACTCTGGAATACTGGATATAGCGCACTGCAGGACCCTCTCTCTGGGGCACTCGGGCTCTCTCCGCAGGTTCTCAGGCTGCTCTCCTCGGGGCATCTGTGCAGGCTCCTCTCTTGGGGCCTCTCTCTTGGGAGGTCTTTGTTCAGGGCAGCACCTTGCAGGTCCTCTCCCAGGACCTCTTTTCTCAGGGCCTCTTTTCTTAGGTCCTTTCTGCTCAGGGCTTTTCTCTTCAGGGCCTCTTTTCTCCTTGTTTCTCTATTTATCCAAGTCCCTAACTCTGTTTCCCTGTGTCACCATTTTGTCCTGTTGCCTCTGTTTCTCTGATACTCTGTGTCCGTAATCTATTTCTTTGTTTCTCTGCTGTTTGTCCTGTTGCCCTGTGAGCTGTTTGCCTGTTGCCCTGCGGCCTTAGAGCTAGCCCTCGGGCTCAGTCACAAGGACTTGCAGCTCTGGAGCTGGCCCTCGGGCCTAGGTACCAGGAGCTGCTTCTCCTTCCTGGACAGCTGCTGGCTATCTGGCCCAGGCACCAGGAGCCCCTGCTCTCTCCATCCGGAAGTCGCCCGGCTGCTCTCCTGGGGCCCCTATTAATAGTCTCAGGCCAGCTACACTATGGAATACTATGCAGCTGTCAGAAAAGACAAAATTATGAAATTTACCTGCAAATGGATGGACCTGGAGACTATCATGCTGAGTGAAATTAGTCAGAAGGAAAAGGACAGATAGAGAATGACTGCATGCATTAATAGGATATAAATAGATACCAGTGTTTTACCAAGTGTGGGAAATGGTAATGGCAGATTAAAACTCACCATTGAATATACACAAAGAGACTTAAGTGTTAAACTCTAAATATCTGCAGGGCTAGCCACAATGTGTAAAAAGAAGAGGGAGAGAGATGCAGAGAGAGAGAGAGAGACAGAGACAGAGAAAGAAAGAGTAAACTGGGGTACCTGCTATTAAGGCAGCCTGGGGGTGGGTGGTAGGGGGTGGGGTACTTTGGTGGTGGAAAAGGGGCACTGGTGGAGGGATGGGTGCTGGAATTCTGTATTACCAAGAACCAATTATGAACACCTTTGTAATTGTATGTCTCAAGGTGGTATAATAAAAAAAAAAATTTTTAAAAGCAAAAATAAAAATAAAATAATAAAATAAAATAATAAAATAAGGGCCAGAGCGATAGCCCAGCAGGTAGGGCATTTGCCTTGCATGCAACGTTTGCCTTGCATGCAAACCCGGGCGCTTGCCCGGGTTCGAATCCCGGCATCCCATATGGTCCCCTGAGCACCGCCAGGAGTAATTCCTGAGTGCAGAGCCAGGAGCAACCCCTGAGCGTCGCCGAGTGTGACCCCAAAAAAGCAAATAAATAAATAAATAAATAAATAAATAAATAAATAAATAAATAAATAAATAAATAAAATAATAAAATAAAATAAAATAAAATAGTAGTAGAGGCCGGAGCAATAGTACAGAGAGCATTTGCCTTGCACACAGCTGACCTGCATTCTGTTCCTGGTGTCCCATATAATCCCCTGAACACTGCCAGGAATAACTCCTGAGTGCAGAGCAAGGAGTAACCCCTGAGCATAGCCAGGTGTGACCCCAAAAGTCAAATAAATAAATTAGTAACATCTGTGATTCTAGAAAATGTGTTAAAATTTATTTAAAAAAAAAACACTCAGAATACTGATCCAGTCAATGTTCAATAAGTACTAAGCAAAATAATTATTTTAACTGCTTACTGAGCATGCCTCGCATACAAGAGGCTGGGTTTCAACCCCCCAACACTGCATGGCCAGTAAGCACTGCTGCATAGAACCCCTCCCAAAAACTATGATTGCTCAACGCCAGCTGTGCTAGAAGAAAAAGCACAGAACAAACAAAATCCTCTTTAGTGGAGTTCACAATTTATTTTAGTAGAGAGTGTATACTCTAGAATTAAGAGTCAAAAGTTACTTAGCCAACAAATCATTTGGCAGATTCCTAGATATGAACCCAAGATTCAGTAGCTAATGAATGGAATGGAAGAGCATCCACAGAAGAGCATCCACAGAAGCATCCACAGAAGAAAAAGCACAGAACAAACAAAATCCTCTTTTAGTGGAGTTCACAATTTATTTTAGTAGAGAGTGTATACTCTAGAATTAAGAGTCAAAAGTTACTTAGCCAACAAATCATTTGGCAGATTCCTAGATATGAACCCAAGATTCAGTAGCTAATGAATGGAATGGAAGAGCATCCACAGAGTCTAATTCTATGGAGAAAGCTAATATTCAGAGATCCCCCCAAGGAGAACTCGATCCTTTGCCCATTTAGATGACACCACTAGCATTTACTATTATGAATCAGTTGATTGAACACTCAGGGAGCAGCCCAGGAGTACTGCTAGTGGCAGAGTTCCTTCCATGAGCGAAGACACCAGTACCACTCTCAGCATGGTCCCACATGCCAAGTGAGATCCCAGCAGCACAACAAAATGCATGCTTCAAGGAGAGTACAGCTAAGGGTGTGGCCCTGATTATCACAACAAAACATAGAAAGCAGGATGAGAAAGGGTGGACAAAACACAAGCGAGATCAAGCAGTGACAACTTAATGGCTGAGCAAACTAAACAGGGAGATACAAAAACAAAAAATAAATAAAGCGGGGAAGATGATAAAGACTAGCAAGGAAAAAAGAGACTGGTTTTAACTGTTCTTTATCTTCATTTACCATAATTTGGTAAATTATGAACCACCTTGTAATTACTTACACACACACACACACACACACACACACACACACACACACACCGACACAAGCTCTAACATAGACAGAGGGGCTGGAGCGATAGCCCAGCAGGTAGGGCGTTTGCCTTGCACGCGGCTGGCCTGTGCCGGCCTGGGTTCGATCCACAACATCCCATATGGTCCCGGAGCACTGCCAGGAGTAATTCCTGAGTGCAGAGCCAGGAGTAACCCCTGAGCATCGCCGGGTGTGACCCAAAAAGCAAAAAAAAATAAATAAAAATAAAAAAATAACATGGACAGAAAGTCATATTTGACCAAATGTTCATATATCATCAGAGATCCTAACTTATAAATTAAACCAAAACAGAGCAATTACTATTCAGCTTATTCATTACTAATCGATTCAACTTACTCAGCTCTAGAAGTATATAAAATCTATGTTGCCAGATGTGGTATAGTAACAAAAATAAAAATAATATAATCTCTGATCGAAATGAAAATGAAGGTTTCTGCTCTGGTTAAGATAAACCATTTTGATGCAGAGACTCAGGCGCACCAGGTAGAGCTCTCCCCTAGCTCAGCTGACCATGAGGCTCCTGGGAGGAAGGATGGGTTTTGGGAGTGGGCCCATCACCTCTGTGGGGCCTCAGAAGCAGCTGGATGAGACTCACTCATAATAGCTGCCAATTTCGCTGTCCGGACACCACAGCACATCAGAGCCCACCCAGGAGAGACGCTGATCTTAAGACCAGATTAACAGAGCAGCAGAGTTCAAGCCCAGGTAGGCAGCTCTTGGAGGTGGAAGTCACCAGGCATATGTGAGATGGTGCTGTGGTCCCACTTCCCCTCTCTGACTTGTCCCAGAGGCCTGGTGGCCCCGCCCATGAACTGCCCCAGGGCGACCTGCTATATCATGCAGAGACTCAGACGCACTGGGGGAGGGCTGCCATTTGGCTCTCCCCAAGTTGAGCGGTCACTTGCAGCCACGTAGTACATTAAACTAGTGGAACCAATCATGTCCTAGAATATACTACAATTCACAATATGTAAGAAAGGGAAGGGGGAGAGGGAGGGAAGGAGGGAAGAAGGAGGAGGAGGAGGGAGGGAGGGAGGGAGGGAGGGAGGGAGGGGAGGGAGGGAGGGAGGGAGGGAGGGAGGGAAGGAAGGAAGGAAGGAAGGAAGGAAGGAAGGAAGGAAGGAAGGAAGGAAGGAAGGAAGGAAGGAAGGAAGGAAGGAAGGAAGGAAGGAAGGAAGGAAGGAAGGAAGGAAGGAAGGAAGGAAGGAAGGAAGGAAGGAAGGAAGGAAGGAAGGAAGGAAGGAAGGAAGGAGATACAGAACTTGCCATGGAGGCAGGCTGGGTGAATGGGAAGGGAAGTGGGGACATTGGTGATTGAAATGGACACGGGTGGAGGGATGGGTGTTGGAACACTGTAGAACCAAAATGCAAACATGAACATCTTGCAATTGTATATCTAAAGGTGGTATAATAAAATAATTTAAATAAAATAAAAATAATAAGAAAAAAGATAAAGCATTTTGAGGTACATTAAGCGGTGCAAGATGACCGTCTCCAACAAATGTTTGGAAAATTAGGTAACCACATACAAAAAAAAAAATTGAAACAGAGCCTTTTCACCAGACACAATGCTCCCATTTAATTAGAATCCTACTAATCTAGTAAAATCTTGATTATTCTGAAACCCTCTAGACCTGAATAGTTATGAACACTTAAATATTCCACATTGGTTAAGTTTTACCTTATAAATAATCAACTTTCATTTTATAATCTTTGATAGAATTTTCTTGTGAAGTACATTATCTTTGCTTTGGAACAAGTATTTTAAACTACAACAAAATAATATATTAGATAATCATTTGAAAGATTACACAGATCAAATTTTCAAGTAAAAGCGTAACATCCTGTTCCACTCCACTTCCATTCCCGGGGATAACCACTGTAAAAGCGATTTATGGTATAGCCTTATAGATCTCTTCAGAATACAAAGTTAAGCACAAATATTTTGTGTGTAACTGTATTCACAGACTCAGGAAATCAAGAAACTTGCTTTTAATCCTAATAGACTGAACAGCCTTAAAATCTTAAATATTATGGCATGTTTTATTTAATTTCATTTACTAAATCATTTCTCATAGTTCCCTTACTAAATCAAGAGGATTTTTAGGAAAACTGGAGAGATAGTGCAATGGGTAGGGTACTTGTCTTGCACACAGCCAACCCAGGTTCAATCCCCCAGCATCCCATCTGATCCACATCGCACCACCAGGAGTAATTCCCAAGCGCCAGAGCCAGGAGTAACCCCTGCACTGCTGGGTGTGGCCCAAAAAATTCAATTATAAAAAGGTGTTCAAAATAATTTTTATAATATTTAATATGTATTTCCCTTTATTGTCATTTTATAGTATTATCACTATATTGCCTATAGCCCTTCTACTGGAAAATCTGGAAACCAGAAATTCAATGCACTAGAATTGAGTGAATTATGACAGCATTATTTTTTTTTTTGCTTTTTGGGTCACACCCGGCGATGCTCGGGGGTTACTCCTGGCTCTGCACTGAGGATTACTCCTGGCGGTGCTCGGGGACCATATGGGATGCCGGGGATCGAACCCAGGCCGGCACAGGCCAGCTGCGTGCAAGGCAAACACCCTACCTGCTGGACTATCACTCCAGCCCCTAGGCTTACTTTTTTTAAGAAAAGTCAAAACAAAGAGGCAAAAGGGTCATGTAATTAGCATAACATTTCTACTAGAGTAAATGTGGGAGTAATAAAACCATATTTGTATCATTATGAAAATATAAGCACAGGGCCAAAGACAGGATAGTACAGGAGGTAAAGAACGACGTGCCTTGCATAAAATCCAACTGGGTTCAAATTTCCAGCACCACCAATGATATCCCAAGCTCCACCAGGGGTAAATCCTGAGCACAGAGCCAGGATTACCATAGTAATCCTCAGTGCAGAGCCAGGAGTAACCCCCAAGCATCGCGGGTGTGACCCAAAAAAGCAAAACAACTCCTGGGTATGGTCCAACCAATTCCCCCAAATAAAAATCTTCCAATGCAGCAATTAACTCCTAAAAAATATAAGGACTGGGGCCGGAGCAATAGTCCAGCAGGTAGGGCATTTACCTTGCACGCAGCCGGCCCATGCCGGCCAGGGTTCGATCCCGGCATCCCATATGGTCCCCGAGCACTGCCAGGAGTAATTCCTGAGTGCAGAGCCAGGAGGAACCCCTGAGCATTGCTGGGTGTGACCCAAAAAAGAAAAAAAATTATATATATATAAAAAATATATATATTTACATAAAATATATTTATATAAAATATATAATATATATTTATATAAAATATATAATTATATATACATATATACATATATATGTATATATAAGGATTGGGTTGGAGCAATAGTACAGCCAACATGGCATTTGCCTTGCATGTGGCCGACCGGGGTTTGATCCCCAGATCCCAGATGGGGACCCCTAAGCAACACCAGGAGTAATTCCTGAGTGTACAGCCAGGAGTAACCCCTGGCGCACGCTTGATGTGACCCAAAAAGGCACCAAAAAATTTTTTTGAAAAAGGGATTGAGGCAATATCCTCCACCCATAGTCCAAAAATCCATATATAACCTAAGAATTCTCCAAAACTAAATTTCAAAAACATATGATTGACTGGAAGCATTACTAACAATATAAAACTCATATTAACAATCAGTCAATTAACCCATACTGTGTATGATGTATAGATGCGTACTATGATCAATTTAAAAAGTTGAAAATTATAAGAGAAAACAGATTTTACAGTAATGTATTGATATCGTAAGTTTACATTATCTGTTTATAAGAAAGCCTATTTTGTTCTAGGGGCAATTGTAGTCTATTCCATCCAAACCATCATATGGCTGCATAAATCACTACTACCATAGTGAACATATGTAGTTTTTTGCTCAATTATCCATTGCTTCAAGGAGCTCCACCTTAAATTTCTTTTGGGTAACTATACCACCCCTATTATTAGTTGTAATTCGACCAAATATGTTCACTTTAATGAATTAGTGAAGATAGCATATAACACTGTTGTCAACATGGCAAAAGAAGATTTGTGCTGTAATTTCTGGAGAACAAGAGCTGATACTGATGATATAAACCTTGTGTTTTGTCTCTCCTTCCCCTGCTCTTCTTCCCTTTACCTTCATTTCCTCCCTTTTCTTTTCTCCTCCCCAAATATATAATAAAGAAGGTGACTGTTCTCTCTCATGATGCTGAGATATGAAGATAAGAAATCTGAAATGAGTAGGTAAGGAGGCTGGAACTGAATGGAATTCAAGGACAAAGGCAACAAGAAGAAAGAGTTAGCAAACAGATCCCAGACACATTTGACTCATGAATCAAAATTTGCCAGGTTTTAGTCACATGTGTCTTCTTAGGTTGAATTTTCTGTCATTTGCAACACGATCTAACTCCTAGCTAGATCGTTTACTGATAGTCTTCAGTCTTGGAGCATTATATTTACTAAATAACTTCCAGGTATTTTACTGAATAACTTGTAAAAGCTATATATATCAAGTTGTGGTCTAACAATGGTTTCCTGTTTAAGTGAAATCTTAAGGTTAATTTAAGATTAAAATTTTCCCTTTTAGAACTTTAATCTAACACAAGGTTGAAAATCACTTTAACCAGTAATGTACTATTTTTCATAGAAAGGAACTCAGTTCACCACTCACTGAATTTTCAAGTCTTAAAACTCTGAAGAAAGAAACTGAAGAAGGGGCCGGAGCGATAGCCCAGCGGGTAGGGCGCTTGCCTTGCACGCGGCCGCCCATGCCGCCCAGGTTCAATCCCCGGCATCCCATATGGTCCCCGAGCACCGCCAGGAGTCATTCCTGAGTGCAGAGCCAGGAGTAACTCCTGGGCATTGCCGGTGTGACCCAAAAAAGCAAAAAAAAAAAAAAAAAAAAAAAAAAAAAAGAAACTGAAGAAATAGTCAATGCTCTGGAAAGAATAATGAAGTGTAAAGTTACAAAAGAATGAAAATATAAACAATACCCTACTATTTCTTTTCCTGGCTTTTTTGATTCCTGATTTTAAAATTTAAAGTTTATCTTTCTAGAATAAAAACTACTTATGATTCAAATAGCTAACAATTCTTGCTAAGGAAGATTCAATTAAGTTGAATACTAAAGCAAGACAATTATTTAGTTAAACATAATTCTGGTAAAATACATAGCTTAACCTTTAAAATATAATTTACCTGATATCCAACTATTTAAACATGGAATTTAATTTCTAAGAAGTGAAAAAGTCAACTTACCTTAACTGTTTTGCATAGTTCTGTTCAATCTCTATCCTCTCTTTAACGAATTTGGCATATCTTTCCAAGAAGTCAATTCCCCATTGTGTATGCTTATCTAAGCTGTCAAATTGATCCTAGAAAACAAAGGTAAAAATACATTTAAAAGTTTAGAATTTTTTCCACAAGTGTTTTAATCAATTTATGATACTGGTTCCAAAAGGAAAAAAGTATAAAAAGAAAAAGGCTACGCTCTTCTGCTGGTGCTCACCTATCTCACCCTTTAAGACCTAAACAGAAGTAGGTTTTTCAGCATAAATTGTACTGTTTTACCCTAGCTGCAAACCTCTTGTCACCTTTCTGCAACTAACACTTACTCCTTGTTTTAGGATTCAATTAAGTTGATTTTTAAAGCAAGACAATTATTAAATATTAATATTAAAGCACTCCTAAATATGGCCCCCTAAAAATTGACTTAAATTCTCAGATATAGGTCAAACTAGTCTGTTTCTGTGTCCAGGTTCCCTGAAAGTAGTCTTACTGACTTACTATATTAGATTGGAAGCATGAACCATGCACACTGAATTCCCAGAGGCACCACAAAGGTACTCAAAGAATTATCTGGCTAGGGGCCAGAGCGGATAGCCCAGAGGGTAGGGCGTTTGCCCTGCACGAGGCCGGCCTGTGCCGGCCTGGATTCGATCCCCGGCGTCCCATATGGTCCCCTGAGCACCGCCAGGAGTAATGCCTGAGTGCAGAGCCAGGAGTAACCCCTGAGCATCGCAGGGGTGTGACCCAAAAAGCAAAAAAAAAAAAAAAAAAAAAAAGAATTATCTGGCTAAACATAATCAAGCATAGCTGGGTTAAAAATTCTAGATTCTGAGAATCAGAGTTGTGGTTCAATGGTAGAATGCATGCCACCCAAGTGGGAGACCCTAGTTCAAACCCTGACACAGTATAAAAAAACATGTTTGACTTTGAGCAGGCTACCAACAATCACTTTTGCCCATCATTTTTATTTGTAATTATTATGGGGGCAGTCATTCCTGGCAAATGGGGGGGTGGGGAGACACAAGATGAGAGTCTAGTGATAATCAGGTACAACCAGGTAGTGCACCTGGAGTGACCAAGAAGCGTAGTCTGGAGATGATTTGCAGATTGTCACATGCAAGGGTCTACCACTTCAAGCACAAGCCTGCACTTTCCCATCTTGGAATGATTTTCCTTTACCCACCTCACAGGATTGTGCTGATGTTATTACAGACCCTGCGATGCAATACATATGATACGTGCACAAAACAGAGTTTAGCGATACTGTACTCTTTCAAGTTTCTGAAGTTTCCTCCTACTTATTGCCTTAAATCCTAATCTCCAAGCCCAGAAAAATAGGTCTTGCAAATGACAGGCTGGAGCAATAGTACAAATATTGTAAACCACCGAATGTCAGTTTTAAAAAATTAATAAAAAAATACTAAGATGTGAAAACAAAGCCATACTCCAAAGTGTTATAAATATTCTATACACAAAATGGTTAAGTTCAGTAGCTTTACTAATTATAATTAGTTCAGTTTTTCTCTCCAAGAAAGTCAACAGCTGGAACCAGTGATGTGGCTCAGTGGCTGAGAACACATGCTATACATGCCTGGTTCAACACCAGTGTACCATAAATATGTAATTACATGAATTGTAAGTAAATGGAATTCAGTAAAAACAATTTTAAAACTGAAAAGAAGGGGCCAGAGCCATAATACAGCAGGTAGAGCACTTTCCACACACCCAGCTGACCTAGGTTCAATCTCCATAAATAGCCCCCCAAGACGCACAAGTGATACCTGAGTGTATTATTCTCACAAGGATTAAGCCCTGAGGACCTGAGTGCGGCAAAAAACTTTTTTATGCAAAAGAAAACTACAAAGTTGGTCTTATTACTCTAAATCCAAGAGTCACTGAATATCATTAAACACATTTATTTTTCATTTTTATGTTTCTCAATCGTTCCATTAGCTATTTTTTTCAAAATTTTTAGTAATTTTGTTTTTTGCTTTTTTGGGTCACACCGGCGACACTCAGGGGTTACTCCTGGCTCTTCGCTCAGGAATTACTCCTGGTGATGATGTTCGGGAGAACATATGGGATGCCGGGATTGAATCTGGGTTGGCCATGTGCAAGGCAAATGCCCTACCCCTGTGCTAAAGCTCTGGCCCCAATTTTAATAATTTCAAAGCCAAAAGATATAACAAAATGAGAGCCAGAGCCATAGTACAGCAAGAACTGCCTTACACACAGCCAACTGGGGTTCAATTGTCCCACTGCATATGGATCCCCAGGCTCCACAGGAGTGATGACTGAACACCACCAAATGTGGCCCAAAAAAAGGGACTTTCTAAATCCCTTTTCATCAAGAAATTTTTACAATTTCTTGTAAAAATTATTATGCAACCCTAAGTACATACAGGTATCTAAATTAAGTATACAAGTTATACATTTCTTTTTGTTGGTTGGTTGGTTAGCTGGTTTATGGGATACACTCAACAGTGCTCAGAGGTTACTCCTGGCGCTGTACTGGTGGGTTCAGGGGACATATGGCATGCCAGGGATCGAACATGGATCAGCTGCATGCAAGGCAAGTATCCTCCTGCTGTACTACCTCTCCTGCCCCAACAAGTCAAACACTTATTGATAAATTATAAAGAAATTTACTTGAAACCAAACTTTAAAAAGTTACACAACCCAATGGGAAGCCCTACAATCTGAGATGCTAGAGACAAAAGAAACCACCTCCTAAATTCACTGTCAGTTTCATAATATTAGCATCCAAATGAGTAACTGTAACAAATAGATAATTAAAATTATGCATTCCTTTCACCTGGAACTAC
Organism: Cryptotis parvus; assembly: GCA_021461705.1. NCBI lineage: Eukaryota > Metazoa > Chordata > Mammalia > Eulipotyphla > Soricidae > Cryptotis > Cryptotis parvus. The sequence continues at coordinate 52,893 of JAJIBD010002873.1, forward strand.
TAAGTGAAAAAAAATCACTAGGGAAAATTCGATAAACGTAACAAATTAAAAACCTCAAAATTAGAAAATGTTGACATTTTTATAACATACAGTGAATTTTTGCTTGAACTCACTTTACAATATTCACCATTCAACCTGTATTTAGTGGTCATGATATTATAAGCATACCTAAAGATAAACACAACTCCTAAGAGAAGATGAATGACTGGAAGAATGACCTTTATGCTGCAGTACACTGTTTCCCAGAGCCTCTGCATTTTCCCTGGAGTTACCTACTGCACACCACTATGTAGATAAAGGGCAGAAAACAGTTTGAATCTGTGACTTTATGTGACAGTATATCTTAACATGTATTCTATGTTAGCTGGTATAAATATTTTCTCTCATGCTATCATGATCATGGTGGGACTAGATAGATCTTACTAGTATATTTATCTGTCAAATTTGGCTCTCTAAGTAATTAGATCCGAGATAAATGCTGTTTGCCTCCAAGCAAGCATGGCCCTTTAATAAGTCTAAAGGCTAATATACAAAACAACTATGAAGTAAAGATGAGAAACTTGTGATGGCTTGGAGAAATACATGCCTGGCTGTAGAATATCCATTGTTATAGATACATGCCCTTTCCCCCCACTCTACAACCGGCAGGGGCACTTCCAAGGCAGATCTTGGCTGAGGCAATATTAACATTTCAATGGGGCTAGGTGAGGTCCTAGAAGTTACCTGAGGGGGATTGACTCCATTTGGCCTTTTTGCCTTTTCGTCTTCTCCCTCTGCTCTCCTCTCCATTTATCTTCCCTGTTAGGTCTTAGCACGTGGTGGCGGCTATCTTGACTTTGGATTCTAAACCTATACGTGGCGGGGCCAGCCGAGAACCTAAAGTCTGGGGTTTTCCTATTCTTGGATTGTATGCCAGAACAAGTGTGAGTAAAGCCTTTTGAAACTTTGCTGGATTCTTGAGTTTCTCAGTCTGACTTCCGCTGATTCCCTGGGGCAGAAAGAGATTATCTGACCCTGCTCCCAGATTTTGTCGGGGTGCCCAGTGTACCCCAACAGCTTTCAATACCATATACAGCACAAAACTTTTAAATTAAATACACCAGGAAACCTTAGGTTTTCAAAGTCGAAACTTCCTGATCCCTTTAGTTTCAAAGTCTGAGATCACAATTCTCTCTATTCCATAACAACTTGCACTATGAAAAATGTCAGTAAAATAATCAAAACAAACTATGTAGTGTTCTGAAAACGTTTCTGGATTAGGAACTAAATATCAATGATCAGAACTGTTAATTAATCCCTACTTCCCTAGACTCTTTTCTATTTGTACAGCTCTTATTTTTATGGCATTATAAGCCAGATTAGTTGCTAAATACTTCTTCCATCTTTTTTATCTTAATTATCCCCTCACTTTTTTCAATATATTCAAACAACTTCTGTAACTACTCTATTTCGATCACATATCTCATACTTACACTCAAAATGGCACCTTAGTTTGTTTCCTTCAAATTTTGTTTTATTCTTTAAAATTTATTTTACCTTATTTGTCTGAACACAAGAAAAACATTCTAAACTAAAGCATTACCAATAGAAATGTCCACACTATTCAGCGTAAATCAAGTATTTTACACCAAGATTCTACAGTGTAAGTATGACGGTGGTTAAAATATTTTCAATCTAACATTTGTGTATTGAAATCTTTAATGTAAATTAACTAAAAAGAACTACCTTACAATCACAAAAATATTATAATTTTTTAGAAGTCACTACTTAATATTCAATCCTTGCTTTCTTACAGTCTTGCATCCAAATGAAGTTCCAATACTTTCAGTAAAAGCACCAAAGGTCACAACTGTTTTCAAAAAGACTTTCTTTTCTAAAAAACAAAATAATGACTTTGCTGTCCTAGTTTGGGCTTACTAGATGGTTCTGACTGTCTGCCAAAGTTTCTCCAGCACTTCTGAATACCAAATGCTATCAAAACATTTTTAAGAAACAACACACTTTTCTCAGTAAGTTTTCTGATTCACATGGGACTGTAGAAACTTTTTCTTTTAGTCTCAGGGAACTAATAAATCAACTTTTTTAAAATAAAATATTGTTGAATTATAACAGAACAGGGGTTTCAGGTGTACATAACTAAAACCAACACACTCCTTTGTCCTAATTAATGCCTTCTTCCCTTCTGGTAACTACTAATTACCAAAATTAGTCTCACAATCTACAAGTTTGTTTTATTCAGTATATTTGCTTTTGCCATACACCAAAAATAAATGAAATCAAGGTGCTGTCTTGGTTAATAGGCTTTAATGATACTTAACTTAAAACACATTCACCATCCCATTTCCCTGCCAGTTACCAAATACCTTCTTCATTTAAAATTAAAACACCTCTTTTCCATCTCACTCTCAGCTAATAATCTTGTTCCCTTCTCATCAAGAGAGAAATAATCAGAAGATAACTCCTCACTCTCCAATTCTATTTTTACCACAGACGTACGTGTTTTTTTTTCTTCCTCCCTATTATTTTGAAAACAGACCACATCCTGAAACTTTTGTTTACCCAAAGAACTTGTGCAGTTTCAAGTTTAGTTGTTTAAATGTTTAAGACACTGGCATATAAAAGCCTAATGTATTCCGGGAAGAGCAAGAAGCTGCATGAGCAAGCTCCAGGTAATGAACGGAGGGAGCTGTAACACTGGTGTATAGGGTCAGAACGCAGGTGACACATGACTTCATGTTTCACTGTATAAAGATCTTGGCTTTAACCCTAACACACAAACACTGTGGAAAGTTTTGTCTATAAACCTGGCATGACCCGACATAGGTTTAATAAAATCACTTTAGAGCTCTATGTTGATTTAAAGATATAAAAAAAAAAATTCGTGAGGCAGTAGCAGGTAAGGCATTTGTCTCACATAATGACTTACGTGGGGTTCTATCCCCAGCATCCCATATGATCCCCAAACCCACCAGGAGTAATTTCTGAGTGCAGAGCCAAGAGTAAACCCTGAGTACTAGCTGGTGTGGCCCCAAAACAAAACAAACCCAAGATTCAGCACAAGGGAAACTATCCAGGAAGACTACTGTGATAATACAGACCAAAATCAGGCTGGTTCAGGGTAGAAAGAGCACAGTACTGAAATTGATGAGATTTTGGATATATTCTGAAAGCAATGTGAATAAAATTTTTTGATGTTTTGAACGTGGACTGCGAAAAGAGAGAATTGTGACACATTCGAACAATTTTAATAAATACAACCCTTTTTGAGAGTGTGATTTGTTTTTCAGCCACATCTGACCATGCTCAGTAGTTACTCCTGGCTCTGCACTTGGAATTACTTCTGGTGGTGTTCGGAAGACCATATGGGATGCTGGGGGGGGTTGAAACTGGGTCAGCGATGTTTAAGGCAAGTACCTTGCCTACTGTACTATCAGTGTGACCCAAGGAACACAGATCTTTTTCTTAATTTTATTACTTTATTAGATCAGCTTAGTTCTCATCCACATTGACTGTCTGCAGATTTTTGAAAGTGGTGACAGGCACATAGGTAACCAACGTATAAAGTCTGTATGGTGAATCTTCATCCTCATTACGTTTTCTGGACAAACGCATACGGATTCGGTATGGGACGTTCCTTATTCCCTTGGCCCAGACAGCTTTGTTGAGCCTGGTATCAATGCGTACATCCAGGGTGCCCATCTCCTTCATGGCAAACTTCCGGATCTCTTTGAGTGCCCGAGGTGCACGCTTCTTGAAACTCACTCCATGGATGCGCTTGTGGATGTTAATGGTGTATTCGCGGGCCACCACCTCGTTGATGGCGGAGCAGCCCTTCGCCGCCCTTCTTCTCACGGTCCCTCCTTCTTCGCAGCCCTTCTTTGCAGGAGCCATTCTGCCCAGCTCAGGAGAGAAAGGAAGTGCGCGGGGTATTGTGGGAGAGGAAAAGCCGGAACACAGATCTTCAGACTGGTAAATTTAGCTCAAGGACTCTCCAACAGTATTGCCAGTCAATCCCTGGAAGTTCTATGTAGCCTAAGAAATTGACTCAATTTTCCTTTCTTCTTCCTCTCTTACTCCACTGAGGGTATACTTCTAAGGTGGTCTTAGGGCTCTTTTAGGCTCCTCTGACACAATTTCTATTTCTTCTCATAAGTATTCTGCTGTTAATAAATTCTTACATATTTAATTCCATGCAGGTAGATGCTTTTTCAGAGAATTCAACATAACTGCAAGTCTTCAAATGCAACAAATTAAGCTGTAATCTTAGGAAACAAAACCCTTGTTTCTGAAAACAATACTTTTGTATTTGTAATGAGGCTAACAACTGTACAATCATATTTTTTTAAAAAACCTCCAGAAAGAATTTACACAAATTTAAATTTAACTTAATTGCTTCCTGCACTCTGTTTTTTCTCTCGTCCTCAAAAAGCAGCAAGCTGAAATCCTTCAGAAAGGGCCTAGGACGTAACTAAACAGTAGAGTGCATGCTCTGCATGTAAGGGGCCCTGCATTCAATTCCCAGCACAGCAACTTCACCCCACCCCCACAAAAAAAAAGCAAAACACAAAAATGAAGCCCTTCAGAGATCAGAACTGAAGATTCAATAATTGAAAATTTAGAATTTCTCACTTCAGTGAAACATCTGTCCAATGTAATTTCTCAACATCTTTACTTTCGTGCTTTAACTCAGCATTTTACTAAATTTTATGAAATTAAAACTTTTGGATCTTGTTGCACTGTCATGATTTTTGCTGAATATACAAAAAATAAGTCAGAGCCAGAGCGGATAGTACAGCATTTGCCTTAAACAAGGGGTGACCCAGGTTCAGTCACCAGCATCCCATATGGTCCCCCTGGCACCGCAAGAACTAATTCCTGAGTGCAGAGCCAGGAGCAACCCTTGAACACTGTCAGGTGTGACCAAAAAAGAAAAAAAAAAATAAGGTTAAAGTTCTATGAATGTACTTATATTTTTAATTCATAGGAAAGGACCTAAAATCATCAAAAATTGATCCTGCAATACCCAACCTGAGCCATACTGTGGCCCAGGCCACAATCCTGATCTTCTGCTTGCTGTTCCAGCATTCCAAGTAAGGTTAGTCTCTGGATGACATCACCGGGCCTACTCCTGAAGAGAAGGCAGAGCCCCACCTTCTGGCTTGGTACCAGCAGCCTCCATAAGCCCACACCACAACTTCTAAAGCATAGGGTCACATATGTGGCCACAATACAGATCTACTCAGCAAATAACACACTGCTCACAGCTATATGCCTGAGCATGGTTGGGATCCCCAACAATAAGGAGGGGAGCAAGTTCCCTTTACTTCAAAGCCAACAGTGGATGGACAGAATTCCCGAGTTCAGCAAAGTTCCATATACGTTTATTTATCACCAATAACTGAATAAATGCTAATACAATCCAAGATGGAGAAACTCCCAAACCTCTAGCTTCTGGCAAGATGTAAGACCATGTGCCCAGGCTGACATCTCCCACAAAAATGAATGCTGTCTTCTTCCCAGCACCTTTTATCCCCAAAATCCCGCCAAGGACTTCCAAGCCAGCTCTTCGTGGGCTGGGCTATCCCAGGACCAAAACCAGATTTCTCATGCAGATCCCAGGTGCTTTCATATAGCCTAGGCCTTACAAATGCTAATTTGCCAGAGATGAATTTCTGCCTTTCAGGCTGGTGTGTGTGCACAAGGCACTTGTAGAGATGGGGGAGGATACTTGAGACAAATTGTAACTCAGGATTTAATACATGGGGAATAGCATATATTATTTATACTATGAATTTCATGCAGACAGACATATTTCTAAATCTCCACAAGGTCCATAGCTGTTTCAGAGTTCTATTGCACACTTTGCTTTTTAGTACTACTGAGACGTATGCTTGCTTGCCTGGAGGCAAACTCAGCATTCCTCCCTCCTTGATCTCAGCAGAGCTATATACTTAAAGGAGGATCCAAACACTGGGTCATCCCAGTATATGTCTAGCCCCACAGAGAGACCCGTGGGAGTTATGTGAGAAGTACTTTGACCAGCTAACATAGAATTCAATTCTGCCAAAGAGTTATAAAATCAAACTGCCTTTCCCAATCCTGCTCCCAATCTCCCACTGTGATTTGCATGAGCACTTCAAGGCAAAAAAGCAAATGGCTCTTAGCAAGTGTAAATGCTCTGGGCTTGCAGAGACCCAGAGCTCATTACGGCATGTATTCCAACAGTTATACATCCTGTCATTCTGTGAAGGGGGCAGAGCAAGAAGAGAGGAATCCCTAGCCTAATCCCTCAGCATCTTCTAGGGGGTCTAACGACAAAAATTCACCCCTAGCACATCAAAAACACTAGAAAACCAAACTGGAGAAAACAAGAAAATACTTTCTTGTGCCTTGCTATTTGTGCCATTGTTTTTTGAATTCATTAAACGTCTTCAACATGGTGTGCGTCACTAAAAGTAATTTTCTAGGAGTTTACACAACTGGTTGGTACTGCTCAAGTCTTCTGTGCTTTATTTTTCACTCACTGAGCTTCATGGGCTTCCTGGAAACCCCACTGTATTTGCTTTGCTCTTGTAGTACTGAGGGTGAATCTTTATAGTTAGACCCACTAGGAGTCTCTGATGGATTAGGCTGTGTATGGCTCTTTTCCTTCCTGCTCATATTCACTCAATGACAGGAGGTGTAAGTGTTTGCAGTTTTTTTTTTAATTTTTTATTTATGTATTTATTTATTTTGCTTTATGGGTCACACCGGCGACGCTCAGGGGTTACTCCTGGCTCTGCACTCAGGAATTACTCCTGTTGGTGCTCGGGGGACCATATGGGATGCCGAGGATCGAACCTGGTCTGGCAAAGGCCGGCCTCGTGAAAGGCAAACTCCCTACCCACTAGGCTATCGCTCCGGCCCCAAGTGTTTGCAGTTTGAAGTACACTGAGTACTATGATGGCAAATGGAGTTATGGGTGTGAAGAGCAGACACCGGAATCAAAGGCTGAGTGAGTAAACCGTCTGAAATGTGGGCCTGCTGCAATGGTAGCAGTCAGGCATGGAGGCTGCCTAGACCCAGCAGAAAGGGAATGGAATCTGCGTCTCGCTGCAAAAGGCCCCAGGCGAGACAAATGTGAGTTTTATCTCACCTAAAAGGTTGAATGGGTAAGCTGAATCTGAAATGTTGAGGCAGGCTGCTGAGATGGCAGGGCTGGGTATGGAGTCTTGCTGGACCCGCTGGAAGGGTTCAGAATCCACTTCTGGTGGAATCTAACACAAATGTGTGGGAGTCAGAGGTTAGGTAAGACGGAGAAGGGAACAGTGTGCTAATAATTGGTGAAAGTGATTATACCAGCCTAGAACTGAGCATTGAATACAGGCAAAAGATACACATGATAACCTCTAAATGTATGTATTGCAATCCACAATGTAAGAGAGAGAGAGAGAGAGAGAGAGAGAGAGAGAGAGAGAGAGAGAGAGAAAGAGAGAGAAAGAGAGAGAGAGGAGATAAAGAACCTGTCATGGAGGCAGGCTGGGGAGGGAATCAGGGACATTGGTGGTGGGAAATGGGGACTGGTGGAGGGACTGAAGGGATGGGTTGCTGGAACACTGTATGACCGAAACCCAAACATGAACATCTTCGTAATTGTGTATCTCACAGCGGTATAATAAAATATTAAAAAAAATAAAGAATCCACTTCTATTGCCCATCATCTTTCTATAGTTTTATCTCGCACCACTATCCACTGCCTACTCAATTTAGAGACGCGCTGGCCTCTCAGAAACCCTAGAAATGAGTTAAGAAATCAAACATGTGACTGAAGCAATAGTACAGTGGGTACTTGTCTCACAAGCAACCAAGCAGTGTTTAATCCCCAGCACCCCATATGGTCCCTCAAACCCGCCAGAAGTGATCCCTAAGCACTGAGCTAGGAATAAATCCCCTGAATACAGCCAGGTGTAGCCCAAACTCTCCAGAACCTAATCCCATACCCCACCCACCTCCCAAAAAAATGACTCACTGATTCTCTGACAGAATCACCTACATAAGATTCTTTAGAAATAGGGCTGGGCGATAGCCCAGGGGGTAGGGTGTTTGCCTTGCATGCGGCCGGCCTGTGCCGGCCTGGGTTCAATCCCGGCATTCCATATGGTCCCCGAGCACCGCCAGGAGTAATTCCTGAGTGCAGAGCCAGGAGTAACCCCTGAGCGTCGCCGGGAGTGACCCAAAAAAAAAAAAAAAATTTTTCTTTAGAAATAGGTTCCAAGGGCTATAGATATAGCCAATAGTCTGGAGAGCACTCTGCATTTTGGAAAAGTGGATTTAATCTCTGGCATCACATGGCCCCCAGTACCACCAGGAGTAACCTTAACCATAGACCTGGAAGTTTCGAGCATTACAGAGTGTGACAAAGTATAGTTTGTTTTTTTTTAGCGGTTTTTTTTTTTTTGTTTGTTTAATGTTTGCTTTTTAGGTAACATGCAGCAAAGCTCAGGGTTACTCCTGGCTCTGCACTCGGGAATTACTCCTTTGCAGTTCTTAGGAAACCATATGGGAAGCTGGGGATCGAACCCAGGTCAACCACATATAAATTTGCAAGGCCCACCGTCCTATCCACTGTACTATCGCTCCAGCTCCTAGTTTTCAGTATAAAATACTTTTATATAAATGATATATATTATATGTGAAAATGCATTATATTTGTAAACATAAATATTTCTAAGCTTCACCCCAAATTCAATAATTCAAAATCTCTAAAAAATGGAGACATGAATGAAACAAAAAATAGCACATTTGCTTTTTATTTTTTTAAGTGAAGTAAAATAGTTTTATTTTGGGGGCCAGAGCAATGGTCCTGCGGTAGGGCGTTTACCTTGCATGCGGCCGGCCCATGCCAACCGGGTTCGATCCCGGCATCCCATATGGTCCCCGAGCACCGCCAGGAGTAATTCCTGAGTGCAGAGCCAGGGGAAACCCCTGAGCATTGCTGGGTGTGACCCAAAAAAAAGCAAAAAAAAAATAGTTTTATTTTGGAAATATGAGAGGAGAGTGAGACCAAGAGAGCCAATCCCAGGAAGTAAAAGAAGAGAAATTACACACCTCCAGCTCTCATGAGGGGAAAACTGCAGAGTGGAGTCCCATGAGGAATATGGTTTAGAGGAAAAGAACTAGTAGTCTGCCTCAGTGAGGGCTGCTTTGCTCTCTAACTTCTTGGCTTCAATCAATAGAAGACATAGACAAGTATGGTCCAGCTTTTAATTTCTCCAGTTCTCTGCCTGCCACATAAATTGCCTATGTTCTAACTAAAGGTCCTATGTTCCTATGTCTCTCCCTGCCAGGCAAGTTGCCTATGTTTTTAACTAAAGGTCCGAGACTTTAGTAAGCAGCTAATCGTAAAGTTTCTGCTTGTCATACAGTAACTACTCTTTCTCCTTGTCTATTAAGACCTGTGTGATCATAAATAACTGCCACATAATAATAACTGTCACTGCTCCAGAGTAATATACCATTCACCTTAGCTCCATTAACCAGACCCACAACTTTATAAATAGCCTCTTTATTAAACTCTTCTCAATGAACCCTTTGTATGTGCTATTTCCTAGCAGGGTTCTTTTCTAATACAATGTCCATTCAAAGACATGCTAAGCTAAAGATAAAATATACAGTGAGGGAATTTTTACATGCCAGTATTAGTTGGTGCACTTCCTGCTAAGTCCTCCACAATGTTTGTTAAATATATTAATTCTTCCCTCTCAAACCCCATCAATAAATGTTAAGAGTGTTAAATATTAGGCTTTGGAGTTACATAAACCTAGGTTCAATTTAGTTTGTGTGATAAAAGTTAACCTTTCTTATTTGTTTCATGTTCTATTAAACAGGAATAACACTTTCTTACCGAGGTGTAAGAGTACATAGATTAGACTGCTTGTACCACAGCGAACATATTAACAAATTCTGAGATCTTTCTTTCCCTAAATAATTACTTTTAAAAAGACATCTGGTCAAATTTATAAATGTGAACATTACAAAATGGCTCAAAATAACTTAATGAATTTAACATTTTTTTCTTTAAAATGACTTACAGGGGCCGGAGCAATAGCCCAGCGGGTAGGGGCGTTTGCCTTGCAAGGCGGCCAGCCCATGCCGGCCCGGATTCAATCCCCAGCATCCCATATGATCCCCGAGCACTGCCAGGAGTAATTCCTGAGTGTAGACCCAGGAGAAACCCCTGAGCACTGCCAGGTGTGACCCCCAAAAAAAAAATTAAAAAAAAAAAAAATTTTAAAATAAAATAAAATGGGGGCCAGAGCAATAGCCCAGCGGGCAGGGCATTTGCCTTGCAGGCGGCCGGCCCATGCCAGCCGGGGTTCGATCCCGGCATCCCATATGGTCCACTGAGCACCGCCAGGAGTAATTCCTGAGTGCAGAGCCAGGAGAAACCCCTGAGCATTGCCGGGTGTGACCCAAAAAGTAGAAAATAAAATAAAATAAAATAAAATAAAATGACTTACAAAGATGACAAGACAAAATTTTGGTTTGGGGGCCACACCTGGTGATACTAAGGTGTTTCCCAGCTTTGTACTCAAGGCAGTGCTAGTAGACCATATGCAATGCTGCGGATCAAATGCTCCACAGCCTCATGTAAGGCAAGTATAATACCCTCTGTACTATCTCTCTGACTCCAAGACAAAAATATTTTTCTTTTTGGGTCACACCCTGTAATGCTCAGGAGTTACAGCTGGATTTGTACTCAGGAATTGGAATTACTCCTGACTGATACTCTGGGGACCATATGGGATGCCAGGGACCAAACCCAGGTGAACTGCATACAAGGCAAACGTCCTACCCGATGAACTACTGCTCTGACCCCTCAGGAAAAAAAAAATTTTATTAATATTTTATTATACCACTGTGAGATATATAATTACAAAGATGTTCATGTTTGGGTTTCAGTCATACAGTGTTCCAGCACCCATCCCTCCACTAGTACCCATTTCCCACCACCAATGTCCCGATTCCCTCCCCTCTTCCCTAGCTTGCCTCTATGGCAGGTTCTTTAGCTCTTTTCTCTCTTTCTCTTTCTCTCTCTCTCTCTCTTTCTCTCTTCCTTCTCTTACATATTGTGGATTGTAATACATACACTTAGAGGTTATCATGTGTATCTTTTTGCCTGTATTTAATGCTCAGTTCTAGGTTGGTATTAGCCCTTTCGACAAACAGGACAAAATTTTTAAGGATAAAAAATGTAAAGATGGGGCTGGAGCGATAGTCCAGCGGGTAGGGTGTTTGCCTTTTACGCGGCCTGCCCATGCCAGCCCGGGTTCGATCCCGGCATCCCATATGGTCCCCGGCGCCTCCAGGAGTAATTCCTGAGTGCAGAGCCAGGAGCCCTTGAGCATTGCGGTGTGACCCAAAAGAGCAAAAAAAAAAAAAAAAAGTAAAGAGATAAATTAAAATGACTGCACAGAATAAATTTGTAAACAGAACTCAGACCCAAAATTCTAAGCAGTTGTTAAGAGTGAACCAAAAATCTGACTCTAAGTTTTCTAGTGCCAAGTTCAAAGTGAGAAACGCAAACAGACTTAAGAATCGGTTTCTAATCAGTAAAACATCTTTAGATATGTTCCAGGGGGTTCACAGAGAACACACTATATAATATAGTAAAGAATAGTCTATTGTTCTAAGTGAAGAACTAAGTATTATAAACAAAGTTCTCATGGTAAGCTGACATGTTAGGGCCTTTATTTAAAAAATTACCTCAACAGTATAAATTTGTTTGTACCTGCTAAAGGCTTGGAGGATGTTTGTACCTGCTAAAAGGCTTGGAGGATGGGACACTGGTAGAGGGAAGATTATACTGGTGGTGGAACTGGTAATAGAATAGTGTATGCCTGATACTGACTTCATTATAAACAATTTTATAAATCACAATGTTTAAATTTACAAAATGACATTTTAAATTTAGGTGTTTAAAAACTAAACACACACACACACACACACACACACACACACACACACACCCACCCTCTTAAGAAAGATGGGAGTCAGCCCACCACTTGAATGAGCAAAATTATACACTATTGTTTTAAAAACATATTTTAATTACCTCTTGATGGAAAGGGCTTAGTTAAGTACAGAGGTGAAGACATGCTGGCACTCTGGTGATAACTGTGATTCAGTAACACATAAACCTAAATCTTTTTTTTTTCAAATTTTATTGCACCACTTTTAGACATACAATTGCAAGATGCTCATGTAGAGTTATGGTACTACAGTGTTCCAACACCCATCCCTCCACCTGAACCCATCTCCCATCACCAATGTCCCCTCCTCCCTCCCCCTCCCACGCCTCAACTGCTTGGCGGGTTCTGTATGTCTTTTCTCTCCTCTCTATCTCTCCCTCCCGCCTAACTTTCCTACACACCATAGAATGCGGTACATTAAAGGACATAACTGTTTCCACTAGTTTGATGGTCCGTGCCAGCCGCGCGACTTAGGGACCTCATGGTCAGCGTCTGAACAGCGAAGGTAGTGGCTAGTGTGGTGGGCGGAGTCTCATCTGGCTGCTTCCGGGACCCCCAGAGGTGATGGGCCCACTCCCAAAACCCATCTGTCCTCTTGGGAGCCCCATGGTCAGCTGGGCCTAGGGAGAGTCGAGCTCCAGCCTCCCCCAGCCGCGTGTCTAAATCATTATTAATACTATAATAGATCACGATGCCTCAAAAAAAAAAAATTTTATTGGAAACAAATAAAATTACTTCTCAATGGGGATGGAAGTGATTGAAGAATGTTGCAGATAAAAAGCCTTGGGTTCAATTGCCAATTATACATGACGCCCCAGGTACAATTTTGATGTTTCCTGAGCACAAATGTAGTGGCCACCCAAACAACTTTTTTTTTTAATTATCTCTCTGATGCTGGGCTCTATTCAAGAATTTTTTACTATGCTGCCATGTGGTAATAAGCCCTTTTGAGAAGGTAAAAGTCTGTTTCGTTTAGCTAGATGGCTAAATCTGCCTACTTCTGGGATAAAATGTTAGCAAAACTTCTAGGTCATCCCAGATCAAATTCCATATAATCCCCAATATCAGGTCAGTAATAAAAGCACTACTTCCTACACATAATTGTTGGCTAACTTCTCAATAAAAGCAATTCAACAAATGTAGTACAACATTCATAGTAAAAAATAAAGATTATGAATAGAGGAACAGTTGTTTTCATATACTAGTTCTGCCACTTACTATCAAGTAGTTTCTCCCTCTACATTTGTTTTGTTTTTGGGGACCATACCTGATGGTGCTCAGGGCTTACTCCCTGGTAGGCTCAGAGGACCCTATGAGTTGCTGGGGATCAAACTCAGATCGACCACATGCAGGGCAAGCACCTTACCACTTGCTCCAACTCTACAAGTAGTTTTGAAAAGGCATTTCACCTCTTTTAGCCCCTAACAGTGAAATACAGTTCAAGTAGATTAACTAATAATCACTGGATATTTTTATTAACACTATTACTAAAGACAGTTCAATGGGCTTTAGTAACACTATTACTAAAGACAGTTCCCATGAAGGCAACAGAAGCAACCCAAATACAAGCATATTTCTAATTTCCTGGATCAACATAAGTACAGATTTTTAGAGCATGTAAAAGCAATACCATCTAGGATGCTTTTGAAAAACAGAAATTCCTGGGGCCAGGGCTGGAGTGATGAAACAGGAGATAAAGCACTTGCCCTGCAGGCAGCTGACCCAAGTCATTTCTCTCAGCATACCATAAGGTTCTCTGAGCACTGCCAGGTGGGGAGGAAAGGAGAGAGGAAGCAGAGGAGAGAGGAGGGAAGGGGAGAGGAGGGGGAGAGGAGAGGAGGGGAAGGGAGGGGGGGGGAGGGAGAGTAGAGGAGGAGGAGGGGAGAGGAGTGAG
>JAJIBD010002874.1:0-62736 GCA_021461705.1 Cryptotis parvus
TTAGTACCTTCAAGCTATAACATAATATCTTACATACTATTATAAACTATCATTGCTCAATTAAAAAAAACTTGGTGAAATATAGATATTTTCTGAGCAACTGAAATCAGAAACTACAAAAAATAATAATAATAAAGGGTATGACTTGTGAATTATAAGGGTCAAGCATACACACATACTGACATAAACTACTTATTTATCCTCTTTCCATCTCCCAAATTTTCACTCAATGTATTATTAATTAATATCACAAGTCATACTAAAATGCATACATTGTATTTCCAGAATATCATAATTGTTCAAATTCTGAAATGAATATTTTCTCTCATAGAGGCCAAAGCTTCCTTATAGAGAGTTGCTTGCTAGTAGTTTTTTATATGTAATTTTTTATTTATTTATTTATTTATTTAATTTTTTATTAAATGCTGGTTAAATACTTTAACACTTGGTTTGCATGATTTCAGCCTAGTTTAACCAATAAGAAGAAAAACAACTCATGTAAGCTTACTAAGGCTAAAGAAAATGTGGGAGCACCAGTTTCAGACACTTGAACTGTGAAAGCAAACCAAAGCCATTTAGCCTGATTTGTGTGTGGCAACAAGTAGAGAAAGGATTAAGAAAATAGATGGATCACAAATTGCAAGGCATTAAGTATTGGAAAAGGTTAACAATCAGTGTTCAAAGTGTAGCTGTTTGACTCTGCACAGGCATGAGACCAGCCAGTGCTTGTGGGAGAGACCACCCAGGAGAAGCAGACAGAGGTTACGGAAAGGCCCCTGGAAATACACCCCAGGGGCTGTCTTCTTGCCCTCATGTCTTTGAAGACTGAGACTCAGGTTTGGAGGCCTGCTTTGTCTCCAGGATACACCTAGCTGCACCCACACTAACTTTCGGCTTGGAAACAAGAAAGTCCTTTGTACTTCAGTTTGTTCTGTGGTTCGTCCCATCCCCAGCCAGAAACTGCTGAAGGCTTCTGAAAAGGTATATGCAGTAGTGTGGGATTTCCCACTTGATACCTAGAGTGCTATGCCTATCAGCACATGATTACTAGCATCATTAATGTTTATTTGAAACCACTGACTTTATTTTAATCGACTGTTTAATTTAATATTTATAAAATGTTGATATTACATGGCTCATATTGTTATATAATATATTAGTAGGCTATATCTGCTATATAGTTAACACATATCTATTAATATTATTACATTAGTAAATCATTAATGTAAGCATTTTATCATTTACAGTACTAAAGTATAATATAGTTTATAGTACCTGTATTAATGTCTACAATAGAAATGTACAGGTGACTATACTTAATTTTTAATAATTGTAATTAAACAGAATTATATTAAAATATTGATCATAGGCATGTTCCTCCTCAACAAGCCCTGATAAATATATATGAAGAATATGAAGTTTTATTTCCTTTATTTACAGATTTTACTGCTCAGAAAAGTGGCTAGCAAGACAAAGCAGCCCAGCTGAAATGACTTTGATACCAATTATAATTTGCATACTAAGAGAAATCATACTTAAAATGAAAGCAACCAATAAGAAAATATAACTTAATTTGGTAAAAATATTTATACTGTTTTTGCCCACAGCCTGTAGTGCGTAAATCAGAGTAATAGCTGAGAAAGATCCAGAGAAAGCTTACAGGTATGAGAGCTTTACAACCTCAATTCTAAGCCCTGCCAGGGCCCTATTTAACTGCAGTGCTTTGAATGTTGTATTCAAGTCACAAAGCTGTTTCAAGTTCACAGATGCTAGAATGTGGACTGACAAGATTTAATCTAGCATTTACACAAGCCTGGAAAATATGTGCATGTCCTTTTTGTTTAACTTTAACAACTCTCTTTACAAAAATAGAAGCTTCTGATGGGGATGATAGACCTTATGTGGAGGCCCTGGAAGTTTGGGGCTCGGGGCTACCAGGGTTGCCCCCAGTAGTACTAGGTGGGTGGCCAGACAAAAAAGGGTTGGGGGCATCTGGCTTTCTTAATATGGGTTTGTGTTTTTACACTGACCATGTTCCCATTCCTGGACAAGTGTATTTTGAGCAAAAATTATGTCTATTATTATCACCAAATATTCTTTTGATAAACAATTAATCCAGATTTTTAAAGTAGTCATGTTAGACAAATATGGTTTCTAAGTATCAATTTGTATTCCCATTTTTAGGATTTAGTTCTAAAAATTCGTCATGGGATTAGGTAAGAGCTAGGACCCTTAAAACACTCAAGACATTATTGACTCTAAACAGAATCTATTTTCCTTATTATATATAGATTTTACTCAAAATTTCTCTGTAAACAATTACAGGATAAAATAATTGAGCAGACATGATTTTTTAATTCACATATGGCAAGTGAAATGTCTATTTTTTTTAGTAAAAATCACTTTAAACAGAAAATTATGTATATCACAACTGGAATATGATTTTTTTTTAACAAAAGAAACCTCAAATCTCAGAATCAATGTGTATATTTAGAAGCTGAAGACTGTAATTTTGTGAAAATATATTTTCCTTCCACATATATAGAAAAGAAAACTTAGGTTTAAAATTGCTAGTCTTTTCTTTCTTTCTTTTTTTAAGGAATAGGTCTTTCCTCTTTTTTTTTATTTGATATCACCCTGCGGTCCTCAGAATTTACTCCCAGCCCGCTTCCTTTTTGCTGCTTGCAAGGTAAGCGCTTTCACCACTGCACTATCTGTTCAGCCCCCTGCTAATATTTTCTGATTGTTTCCTATGCCCCAGGCTCTGTGCTCACCACTAAACAAGCTCTAACTCGTTTAGGACCAAGCAACAAACACTGTCTGTGTGGCTGTGTAACCCAGCAAAGAGCACAAGCTTCTGAGTTTGGCCCTCCTACTCTGTAACTCGGATTTCAACCAAGTCACTCCTCAAGTGGGAACACTAGACTCAATGGTCTAAATTTGAAGGTGCTGTTCTGTACTTCAGTTATTCTACTTTTAAATAACAATCATAATTTGACTTTATATGCCAGGCTTTTATATACATATATGTATATAAAAGCTTTTTATATATACATATATAAAAGCTTTTATATACATATATATATATATATACATATATATATGTATATGTATATATATGTATATATACATACATATGTATATATATGTATATGTATATATATATATATATACATATATATATATATATATATATGTATACAGCCCGGCTCCTGCGGCCACTTGTGGCTGCACGGTTCATCAATAAATGCTGGATTTTGAGATGACTACAAGAGTATGCTACCCGCATGGCAGAGCCTGGCAAGCTACCCGTGTCGTATTTGATATGCCAGATACCAGTAACAATTACAGACCTCATTCCCATGACCTGATGGAATGGTTTGAGGCTCTTTATGTTCCTGGAGCAAGCAGGTTCCCTTGGGCTCTACTTGCATGAGACAGGTCATATGGAGATGTTACTGGTGCCTGCTCGAGCAAATCGAAGATAAACGGGAAGACAGTGATACAGTGATATACATATGTATATGTATATATAATATTTCATATGCCAGGCTTTTATATATATCACTATCACTATCCTCCCGCTCATCATCAATTTGCTCAAGCGGGCTCCAGTAATATCTCCATATGTCCTGTCTCATGCTAGTAGAGCCCAAGGGCATCTGCTCGCTCCAGGAACATAAAGAGCCTCAAACCATTATATTAGGTCATGGGAATGACCTAACATAATTGTTACTGGTATTTGGCATATCAAATATGACACAGGCAACTTGCCAGGCTTGCCATGCGGGTGGGGGTGGTATACGCTTGTAGTCACCATTATATATATATATATATCTATCTATCTCACTCTATCACTGTATCGCTGTCTTCCCATTGTTCATGGATTTGCTCGAGTGGGTACTAGTAGCATCTCCATAAGCCCTGTCACAAGCAAGTGTAACCCAAGGGCATCTGCTTGCTCCAGGGACAGGAAGAGCCCCGATCCATTCTTCAGGTCATGGAACTGTGGTCCATAATTGTTACTAGTTTTTTGCATAATAAGTAAATAAAACACGGGTAGCTTGCCAGGCTCTGCTGTATAGGTGATATAGTCTCAGTAGAAGTCTCTCATCTCGAGCATTTACTGATGAAACTTAAAAGGGAAAGATCAGGTTTTCTCTTGGATGGACCTCTGAGGAACTATGGAGTCTGGATTTTGAGAATGACTCAACATCAGTTAGAACCTTTCTAGAACTTTATACAATGTATAAATGTGAAAGATCTTGGGAAGGACCTTATTCTAAAATCAGCATTCTCTAAGAATATCACTAGGTCGCAAAGTGGCCTCTTGCCAAGGGAGCTATTTGTCTGGTGTGAGTGAGTCTCTCTCTTCAGGTGCAACTGGCATGGACGGAGGAAAGGGCTGGGCCCAAAACTCCACTCCGAGTCCGGCCAGCGTGGTTTCTCCCCGCATATTAGAGCAAACCCTTGGAGCAATGTTGGACTCGGCCAAGGACTGGTCGGAGCCCATTACTGGGAGGTCAGCTCCATTGGTTGCTTCCACATGGGGCTGGCCAAGCAGCGCAGCTCTGGGTCTATAATGAATGGGTCTGGATCTCTTCTGGAGTTGCAGATTAGCTGTGAGTCTGGCATGGGTGGGTCTCTCTCTCTTCAGGGGGAAACTGGAAGCTATATATTTATATATAGCTTGCAGAGCCTGGCAAACTACCGTATCATATTTGACATGCCAAATACCAGTGACAATTATAGACCTCATTCCCATAACCTGATGGAATGGTTCAAGACTCTTTATGTTCCTGCAGCGGGCAGATGCCGCTCGGCTATCTTGCATGTGACAGGACATATTGAGTTGTTACTGGTGCCCGCTCGAGCAAATCGATGATATACGGGAAGACAGTGACAGTGACCACACACACACACACACACACACACACACACACACACATATTTTTTCACTCACAATTGATAGAATAGAACCTTTGCTATTTTCACAGAACCATTTATTAACAACTGAATTACATACCATGGTGCTGTGGGCCTCTTTTCCACCGTACAAAAATATTTTTAATTAATACTCAGAGTGGCTACAGGAAAAGAGAACAAATGAAATGAAGTGCTGATGTTAATTAAATAAAGGCTGTGTACTGGAATTTTAAAAGAAAAACCTAGCAATCTGACTCCAGGAATGTTAAACAATTTAATATTTCTGTAATAATTATTCAACTTCACCATAAGATAACTAAAAGAAATATCTTAAAATAGAACACAGGTTTTTATCCAAAGTAAATTGGTAAAAACTATGTATCATCTTGGCATAAAAATTTCCATTTGCTAACAGCCTCATTACCAAGAGTATGAAAAATGTTTTAAAGTTACATATCATCCTAATACATTATATGCTATTGCCCCAAATCCATATGCATAATAGATGGTAATTTTTAAAGATATAATTAAAACCTCTCCATGGGTTTTACTTCTATTTAATTATTCCACTTTGACTGTTTTCATTGCATAATAATTTGCTAAGCTTTGAACTACCTAAAAACAAAAATATGAATTTATTACTGTATTTTAAATATTTCTTCAGTAGAGCAACATAGGTGTGTGAGTTTAATCTAATCAGCTTGCTGGAGTCAGGTGGTAAAGCATCAGAGAAGGTTCAAATCTGCATCTGATTGGATGGATTAAACATGTCATTGAATATTGTCCATTTGTGTTGCATGTGACCACTGTATCTTACGAACTTCAGCTGCTTCCTGAAGATTATGTGCCTGGATATGATGCTGCATGAATCCAGGTTAAGTGGAGAGGAGAGATGACAGGGACACATCAGCAGGCTATTCCACAGTAGAAGCTATGCTACCAATGATGAGGTAATTGCGGAAGGACCGGATTCCAGAGTCATTTCATTGTCATTGTGATCAATGAAATGGGGAAAATAAAGAAACCTAGAGGGTGCTGTGTTATGTTGACTCAGTTAGGGACAGCTGTCAGGAGACTAAAAGAAGCTGGTCTGGAGGCCAAGTCAATGAAGGACCCATCCTCTCAACCTCCTGTTGATTGTCCGTAGCTCAGTTCCACTTCTTGTCTCTTAAAATGAAATTTCTCTCCAGTAGAGAAGTGCAGGTCCGTTATGCTTTCAGATCAGTTTTTCATAATAAAAGGCAAACAAATCAATAACTTCTGAACAAGTTGAATATGCAAATATTTGAAATGGTGGTTATTAAAACTCGTAATTCAGTCTCTGCAGTCTGCCATGGTCTTTATTAAAGAAGTTTCTCAATTCCTCAGCTGGTATATATATATATATATATATATATATATATATATATATAAAATGTGAAAGGAGGTAATGATATTCATTGCTAGTTCTGAGATATTCCCCTTCATTGGAAGGATATAAACACTGAATATTTATATTTTAAAGCAAAGTATGAGTTATTCTATATTACTTTTCAATAATTTCATATAAATTCAGTAAACAGATTATGAATACCATAAATATATATTTATCAAAATAATTATATCTTCAGAGAGAGAGGGGAGAAGAGAGAGAAAACATCTTTTCATTTACTGTGGGTCCCCCATTTGTATGGTATCTATGGACCTAATATTATGATTGTCTGTCTGAAACATTAAGACACCCAGGGGAGGGAGCAGTGAAGCAGGTAACAGTAATCTCACAGACAAGCCTAATTACGGGGTGGGGTCCCTGGCAAACAAATTAAGAATGAGAGAACCTTATTCATAGGTTGAATTTTTTTCTCTTGAAGTTGAGATGTAAGCTATTGATGTCTCCCAGCTATTATTTTCCTCTCACATTCTTCCACACTCAGAGTTTTCTTTGATTTTAGATACTTCATAATAGTGTATTTCTGTCTCCCCAACCCCCCCATCCCTCCACCCCCGCCCTGGGACATATTGCATAAATGCAGGGGAATTTGAAGGTTAAATCTTTAGCATAATAAATTTAGGGACATGTTATGGTTTATAAATGAAATGAGATGAGGGGGATTGTGGCTCCCCCTTCAGGGGTATCCTACAACCATTTCCCTGACCAGTGGATGGAAGAAAGAACAAGACCAGAGGTTCCTGAAGGGTACTTTTAATAAGTCTTCTATTACTCATTACTTTGTGATTCACCTCTGTTGCTTGCTGCAGGAACTTCTCTGCAGGGACCTCTGGCCTCTCTTCCTGCAGGTTCTCAGGCATGTTGCTCTCCTTAGGGCTTCTGTGCAGGCTCCTCTCTTCAGGGCCTCTGTCTTCTGGACATCTTTGTTCAGGACTTCATTCTTTCAGGTCCTCACCAAGGACTTCTCTTTTCAGGACCTCTTTTCTTAGGTTCTTTCTGTTCAGGACTTTTCAGGGCCTCTTTTCTCTTTGTTTCTCTAAGTCCCTAACTCTATTTTGACCGGTTACCTCTGTTATTCTATGTCCCTAATCTATTTCTTTGTCTCCCTATTTGGTCCTGTTGCCCTGTTGCCCATTGCCCTGTTGCCCTGTAGCCCTGTTACCCCATGGCCTTGGTTCTAGCTCTCTGTGTATCCAGTCCTGGCACCAGGGACCCCATGGTCCAGGTGCCAGCTTTATGGCCCAGACACCAGGGGCCACTGCTTTCTTCATCTGGAAGCCCCCAGATGTTCGCATGGGGCCCTTATTTATAGTCTCAGGCCAGGTTCAATATCCTGGACTCAACTGACTAACAGTTTCCCAACTGGATTTCCCCAACAGGTGCAGGTTGGAGAGATAGGACAGGGTTAGGGAACTTACCTTGCACTCAGCCTACCAAGTAGCCCATAAACATAAACATAATTATAAGATAAACAGCCCATAGTGATGCCAGGAATGATCCCTGTGTCAGGAGAAATTCTTGAGAACTGCTGTTGTTGCTGCAAAACAGAAAAAGAAAATGGAAGATAATTAAAAAAGAGTTTTCAGGTAAATGCAATTTAACCTATAGCCTTTTTGTTAAACATTTACTATCTAAGAGCTGGTAAGCAATATATTTTCAAGATTTCAAGTATCAAATAATTTATCCTGCATGTTGCCTTTTTACTCAGCTAATTGTCTTTGTGCTGACAGAATTTTGTTTTGTGTATTCGGAGAAACATTCTGGGTGTTCAGGGACCTCTGACTACTTCATTTGGAAATGGTGTGGGAAAGCATATGGTGCTGATATTTGAATCAAGGGTCTTGAACATGAAAAGTATGTGCTCTACCATTTGAGTTACATCTTAGACCCTGGGAAGAAGGATTTTAATTAGATCAATAAGACACAATAAAACACAGGCAAACAAAACAAAACCATTAGTGGAACCATATCAAACTAATAACTTCTTTTATGCATACATTTATTGAGTCTCAATGTCTTCACTGTATCACTGTATCACTGTCTTCCCGTTCATCATCGGTTTGCTCGAGTGGGCCCCAGTAACATCTCCATATGTCCTGTCTCATGCTAGTAGAGCCCAAGGGCATCTGATTGCTCCAGGAACATGAAGAGCCTCAATCCATTCTGGAATGAGGTCTATAATTGTTACTGGTATTTGGCATATCAAATACAACACGGGTAGCTTGCCAGGCTCTGCCGTGCAGGTAGCATACTTTGTAGGCATCTCTAAGTCCAGCATTTATTGACGAAACATGGCCACAAGCTGTGCCGGGCTGTGATAGGCTGGTCTGCTGGTTGGAGTTCTGACGAGACAGAAGTCCGGATGTGGAAAATGGAGGCCCTCATGGAGTGGGGGGGTCGTCTGGCTTGTTGCGAGGCTCTGCTGGGGTGGTGGGCCAGGGCTAGAACCTGCCATCCCTCCGGGGCACCTTGTGAGTGGCTGGTCACAGGGAGAGCCAGTAGCAGCTCTGCCCCATGTCTGTCTCTGGATCAGCATACCTGAGTCAGATTTAAAAAAGACTGCTGCAGGGTGGAACTCAATGAGCCGGGCTGTGATAGGCTGGTCTGCTGGGTGGAGTTCTGACGAGAGAGAAGTCCGGATGTGGAAAATGGAGGCCCTCATGGAGTGGGGGGGTCATCTGGCTTGTTGCGAGGCTCTGCTGGGGTGGTGGGCCAGGGCTAGAACCCGCCATCCCTCCCTGGCGCCTCGTGAGTGGCTGGTCACAGGGAGAGCCAGTAGCAGCTCTGCCCCATGTCTGCAAGTCCCTCAATGTCTTACTTCTTAAAAATGAAAGTTAGTATGGTTGTTATTTTCTGTTTATCATATTGATAAATATAAAGTACCTCCAATATAAGATTATGAACATTTCCTCTGGCAAGAAGATGATATGAGTTGGTGACATTTTTCTGTTTTTCAGCAACCGAGTTAGGATCCATGATTGGTCTCTCTCTCTAGGACATAATTCAGGGTTAAGGATAAAAAGTTTGTTTTATATTGTTTATACAATTTTCAGTGAGGTGATTTCTTAGTAGCTTGTGGCATATAACTGATTAAATAAAGACAGTACATTCATATCCAACAACTAAAATCTTATAGATGAATATTTATTGACACAAAATTATTCTCAAAGCTGTAAATTAAAAGAAGGTAAAGTGGTTTACAAATACAGCACATATTACAATGCCATTTTTAGAATATATTTGTCTGAAAAATATAGATCTGGAGAGATATAGGCTGTGGTGCCCACTCATATTGTATCAGGTATTATAAACATTCCTCAAGTTTAATTTTTCTTGTTTTTTTTGTAGTCAAAAACAAGTTATAAAGTTATATGACCCCACCGTTAGTCACTTTTCTCTGTTCTAGAAGCCTCGAGTTCAAGGAGATTGTTGTCAGACTACTTATTACCTGGCAAGGAGAGCTTATGACCTATTTGTTGTATCCCTGGAATGCTTCTTAAAATATTGATTTCCTAACTTTTTTGATTTTATTCATATTTATAATATGGAGCTTGGTCTGGTAAGTGGGTGGCCTAATGATCATCAATGCTGTGGTGATAACCTTTCAGGAGGTCAGAGTAAGTGTTCAATCTATCAAATCCATTAAAAAATTCTTTAGGAAAATACAACTTAGGTTGTCAGGCATACTTCCTCAGCAAAGAAAGAATGCAAGATAAGAGTACTCTGAGTGACTTGGGAATAACATAACCTTGTAAATCTGATTTAACTGAATAGACTTTGAAAACATTAAACAAACAGAATACTTTCTACTGGAGCTTTGCCTGAATTAAAGAGTGTAAGAAGTATTGACTTTACAGAATTCAATAGAACTATTATTTATGATTGAATGCCAGATTAAATGTCTGGAGAATAGCCAAATACCAAGTTGTAAATATATAAAGATCAGGAGTTACAGAGAATTCTCTTCTAATCCCCTGATGTTTCGTTCACTTTCATAGAATGTCGACATTCCTCTTTCCCTCAATTTTTCACCTCTTTAGATGCAACTAACCAGTTTCCTTTTTTCTGACACCTGGAGAAGAGCTATTCTAAGAACACTTCAATGAAAACATAAAATAGCTTATGAATCTGCAAATTGTTTTCTGGCTTCCTCTATTTAATTCCCTGATCCCATTATGAGGCTAGAAGGAATGTCTGCTAGAGATCATTCTCCTTCATAAGATATGACTACAAGAAGCAATTGTTAGAAAAAAAAATTAAGCAGTACCTCAAAGCTAGGGACATATTTAAAAAAATGTATAACTCAAATAAAATCACACAATTCACTTTAGGAAAAGTATTTAGGAAAAAACATAGACAATGCTATTATAAATATCTTAATCTTTTTGTTTAAACTTAAATGTGTTTGCATTCCATTCTTTCTAATATGTGACCATTCGTAGTTAAATCAATAATAAGCAGTACTTATAAAATGCTTTCTAGTTTGCAAAACATTTCACTAATACTTCTTAATATAATGCTCATTGAAACTCCTGTTCTATCACCAATATTGCACTAAGACTTCCCATTTCAATCATTGGAAAAAATAGATACCACTCTTAGGGTTGTATTAAAATTAAAATTTCAGGGACTGGGAGATAGATCAATGGACTAGAGTACATGCTTCATATACAGAGGACCTAGATTCCATCCTTGGTTCACCATCACCTCCTGGAATGATGGGGACAGCCACTGAGTAGTCTCTGAGCACTGTCAGGTATGTACCCCACTAAAAGAATTAATTGTGTTTACTAACTCCTAAAACTTATAATGCTAGTTCTTGAAAATGTTTAGATCTCATTTATAGTCTATGAAAAACTAATCAAGCATACAAAAGATTAGTTTTGATCTTAAATCTTCCAAATTTATATCTGAAGTAAACATAGTTATAACAGGAAGTTTTTTTTTTTGGCATGCTGAAGTCAAATAACTAGATTATCCTGAAGAAATAAGAAAATCTTCTTGGCAGATGAAACCAGAAACAAAGTTCAACAGCCAATTTATTACTGATAACTACACTTATGTTGTTTGTTTCAGGTTTTGGGAATTTGTGTTACTTTTGTTTCTTATTTTACGATAATTGAATTTACTTATTCCTTAATTGGAGATGAGACAATTCAACTCTCCCAAGTGTCAATCATATTTCAGAATCTCTAGGTGGAGAGACTCAATGTAACAATCTTATTGGGGTTGAAGATTAGACAGCTTCCTAGTGCTGAAAAAATCAAAAATTTATATACATGATGAACAACCTAGTAGATAATAGAACCCTCTAGGGTATTTTGCATATTCAACTAAATGTAATCAACAAGTTTTACTGAAGTATGTGAAGAGGACATGGAAGGTGCTGTGTCAAGTATTATAAGATTATAAATCTTATAAATCCATGAAGATTTTGCCAGCACATGTGCCTTGACATTCCATCTTTACCCATGACTAATCCAGCTTTAATGCTTTAAAATCTTTTATCAATAAGTAAATATTATTACTTAGCAAAAGCAGCAGGAAACAACTTCCCCTGAAACAATTGTGCAAGTTCAGGAACTTGAGAGAATTCTGGATCAACACAGAACAAGTGCTCGGCTAGTCCTCTATTTTTCTATCTCCAAATAAGGCAAAACTTTATAGTGAACTGAGGACCTTCAGATTATGAGACTGACTTGCTGCCTACTGCGCTAAGAAGACATTTGAACTGAGGAATAACTTGTAACAGACCATTATTTTTCCAGGAAAATTTCCATTTTTTTAAAAATGCAAAGATCCAATTAGCTTACATTCCAATATAATTTGCAGTCTGAAAATGAAATATTTCTGTGTGGCTTCCCTCCTTACTCAAATAATAGAACTGTTTTAACGCAATGCTTAGCATGAATGCTTAGCATTTCTCTAAAAATAATTTATTGTCTATTGTTACTATGATTTTGTTTTAAGAAGTTTGTTCTGTGTGTTGTCAAGATAAACAGTGAGTTTTATCAAATTGAGATGAAGTGATGTCAACAGAACCCAAAACTAGACCTACCTTCTGAATGTTTTTACAGATATTAGGCAATCTGGTAAAGAGGAAGGAGTCAAGATTGATGACACTTTTGTGTTTATTGAAGGGACTCCTCACAGAGACAAATTTTTGCTCTATGCTTTAGGTCTGTCATAGCTATGAAGGTTTCTGAGGGGCCCAGGTGCATTGCCATAGTGATGGTTGTGTGTATGTAGATGAACAAGCACAGAAAGGAGTTGAATTTTTTTAATTGTACCGTGTCACTCACAAAACAAGTGAGAGGTATGGCACTTGAGATAGCAAAAATTTGTTTTCAGCTCTCCAATTGCTGGCACTTTTAAAAGTGCTGTTCTAGACCCCAGACCCACATCACACATGATCTTAATAATATTTAAGTTCTATCTACCCATATTCTAGATTCTCAGTGGAAAAAAACACACAACTTTCATATGTCCATAAAGAATTAGAAATAACAGCATTTGTTATTTACCTAATATAGCAGAATTGCCTAATATTATTAATATTTTATACAATACCCCCAACTTGACTCAATTATTTAGATCTAGAGGCCTAGGGTTCAGCAGAGATAAATGTTAACAAATCACAAAAAGCAACCTGTTTTATTTACTTTTTTTCTGTTTTTGCCCCTGAAAGGCCTACAGGCACTTAAGAAATTTAAATAACCTTGCTATAAAATATAACAGGAGGAAACAGACAATAAGAATGTCCATTCTTATACTCTTAGTTATTACTTGCTTTTAAGTTGGTGTGTAGTCAGTTACAGGAAAGAAAATCATGGTCACATATTAATGCCGAATAGCAGTATGATGTAAACTGCAGAGAGAAAAACAAGAACAGCCAATTGGTGATTCTGTAGTTTTCTATTCTTCAAAATCAGACTCCAAGGTTTAGTCTTGAATGGTGTGGGTGGGCCCTCACGAGTGACTTATGTGACACAGGGAAGAGAAAGATGGTCACTTTTTCCTCATCCATCTCTGCTGGCCTGGGACCCCTGGGAAAGCTAGGCCTTATTCAGGCTTTGCTGCTTCTTGTCTTTGCCTCTCTGAAGAAGATTTTCAGAAGGAGACGAACAGTGAGGTAAAACAGATTTTATTTGGAGACTGTTAGGAATGGGAAGGAGGGAAGAAAGTGAGAAAAAGAGTACATGTCTCAAGAGGGGAGATGCAGGTGACACATGTGTTCAGGCGACACATGTGCTTGCCCATGTGGGCTCAAGCAGAACATGGGCTCTGGTAGTACACACCCACTTTTTTCTTTGTCCAAAGTGACTTTTTTTTGGGGGGGGTTTCTCAAACCTGCCCTCACAAGGAGCGTCTACCTAGGTTAAAGTCTACCTAGGTTAAAGTCTGTTGCTACCTAGGTTAAAGTCTGTTGCTAGGGCAGTTGCCAAGGGGTGTACAGTTGGGAGTGTCCTTGAAAATCTCCCTTTTCTTGACCTTTGTATAACGTAAATGTAGCAGGACCTTTTCCTGCTGAATCTTCTCTGTTCTGGAATGTCACCAGATCAAGGGCTGGGCAGAGAAGGTTAACACACTTAGGGTTTATTGTTGATGATGCTTTCATCAGGTCTTGATTCCTGATTCCAAAAGGTGGGTCTGGACATTTTTAGGGCTAGTAATTTTATTATATCTTAGTAATTCCATTTGTCATGGGCTTCTCCTGTCTACCTGCCTGCTTCACTGACCAGTACTTTGGATGGTCTCTGATCTTTTAACCCCAATTCAGCACCTGTGAGTATGGCCTTTCTTTTGTTTTCTTAGTTTGACTTTTTTAGAAAGTTTCTGTTTATAGCTATGTTCTATTTTGAATATAAGGACATCCATTATGAATTGTAAAAAATAAACACTTTGCATGGAGTATCTGAAGGAGAAAAAGCTGACAGTATAGAGGGGAGATCCTAAACACTCCTTGCCTTGGCTCTGCAATGCGCACACCTTTCTGATAGAGCTTCATTTTCAAGTGAAGATAGTATATAAAAAAGAGCTAGCATCCTGAGTGCAGAGCCAGGTTAACCACTGAGCATCACTGGGTGTGACCCAAAAAGAAAAAAAAGGGCTAGTAGATATTTATTATATCCTAGTGTCAGAAATCTTACATACCTGCTATTATTTAGACTAGGTTAGGCTCACAGTAGATAGGAAATATTTAATGGCTCAAACCCAACACAATGTTCTTGTTTACTAAACTACTTTATCAAGCATCCTAGAATCAAGGAATTAGGAATCATTTTCAACATGTGGTCACCCTGTTTGCTCAGCACACAACTTCCTCCACCTCCCCTAGAGGAAGGAAGAGCAGAGGAAGGTGTATGTAATGCTCATAAGGGCTAGTTCTAAAGGGGTACATGACTCCCCAACCCCATCATGTCAGTCATATGGTCCAGCTAGTACCTATAGAAATGAATATATAAAGTATATAAAGTTTTTAGTAGAGGTGGAGTCCACTTGTATACTCAGAAAGTGGTCTTGGTAAACACTAGATGTGTCTACCATGTTACTTCACAGTATTATTATAGTCTCTCTCTCTCTCTCTCTATATATATATATATATATATATATATATATATATATAGGTAGATAGATAGATAGAGAGAGAGAGACAACAATTAGAAAGCTCTTTCTTGCATACTTAGCACATGCTTTAAAAGTTTTAGCTATCACTTTGTATTACCATTAGAAGTAAGCCCATTGTTTAAAATGATCATTCTCTTCTAACAGACAAGGAAACAGGCAAGTGGAAAAAAGATTTGATTTTTTCAAAAAAAAATTCTCAATGAGAATGAACTCAGATTTTCTGTAGCACACAATGTTTCCCCATTAAGCATCGCTATTTTATAGATCATATTTCAGTAATTTTTCTTGTCCTGTTGACTCCTTTGGGGACCAAAAAATGACAAATAAAAAGTAAGTAAAACATTTGCTGACACTATACAGAACAAGTTTTCTTATCTAGCATTTTTTTAACTTCCTAAAAGGAGGGATGGAATTCACTTCTTGAAAACTAATGTAGGCTTAGAAATGAATAGCTAATAAAGCTTAAAATTGCTTGCCTTGTTTTAAATGTACTTATTACACAATGACACAGTGATTCTAAGTTAACATTTAGTTTTCATTCTTGTCATTTTTTTGGGGGTCACACCCAGCAACGCTCAGGGGTTACTCCTGGATTCTTGTCATTTTTTAATTTTCGTTATACTGACACACAGCAATTCAACAAAAATACATGCTGGAAAATTTTGCCTCAAGGCTTTGAACATTTTTCCTGATTGTTAACATATACACTTTCTACACATTGTACGTAAGGGTGGGGTGTGCTCAATCTTCACCGTCTCCCCCTGCTCTTGTTTTCTAGGTCATTACCTGTGTGAGGACTCTGACCCCCTTTCCACGTGGAATGAAAACAGTAAATGTGACGCCAGAGCAAGAAATTCTGCTCCTTGATCCTTCAGAATGGTTCTTCGGTATAGTTTTCCCTCAAAGCCTTTTAGGGGAATGACTGCCTTTATTGCATCTTACATATGTATTATTGTATCAGGTCTTTGGGTATATTTTTGTTGACATGGAAATATGTGTAGTGTGACTAAACTTGACAAGTGTGTAAAAGCACGGTTTGCTTTGTCTTTTTAAGCTTGCCATGTTTTGAGGTGGCTTTGTTTGGAAGGAGTGTTTTCTTCTTGTCATAGCAAACGTAATGAATGATGTTGCTTTTAAATAAAGCACATCAATTTAACTGGGTCTACTGTGTCAGAGGGTTGTGTCTATCTAGTATGCTTAGGGGAGCATGTCAACTACCGCTTGAAGGGACACTGAGGTGCCACCCAACAGTAGGTAGAGCTTTGTGTGGAATCTTCATTTTTAGTGTAATACGTCAATACTCTAGGTGTAGTAAGTCTGCTAAGATTGCTCAGGCTTATAGATTGGTGGCAACTCTCTGCCACTCTGTGAGAAGGCTTGGGTACATAAAGTATATTTATGAATAGTGGTTTATATTCTCTGGTAATTGTTTTCTTTTTATACATTTATTTCAGGAAAAATAGAAAAACAATTCAAAAAGGATAAAAATCTTTTAGAGTCAAAACAATCGATTCATCATTTCACATTTTTATTCCATTTTCTTTTTTTTTTCTAATATTTTATTATACCACTGTGAGATATACAATTAAAAAGATGTTCGTGTTTGGTTTTCAGTCATGCAGTGTTCCAGCACCCATCCCCTCCACCCATCCACACCAATGTTCCTAATTCCCACTCCTTTCCCCTAGCCTGCCTCTATGGCAGTTTTTTAAATCTCTTTTTTCTCTCTCTCTCTCTCTCTCTCTCTCTCCCTCTCTTTATGTCTCTCTTTCTTTCTTCTCTTACACATTGTGACTTGCAATACATACATTTAGAGGTTATCATGTATATCCCTTTGTCTATATTAAATGCTCAGTTTTAGGCTGGTATTATCATTTTCAATGATTATTAGCACACTGTTCCCTTCTCTGTCTTACCTAACCTCTGAATCCCACACACTTGTGGTTGATTCCACCTATTGACAAGACCTCCTAATCCATGTTTTGCCTGGCCTTGGATATTGGTATCATAATATATATATATATATATATATATATATATATATATATATATATATATATATACCTCGGCAGAGCCTCACAACAAGCCAGACCACCCCTCCTCACTCCACGGGCGCCGCCATTTTCCACTTTTGGACTTCCCTCTCGTCAGAATTCCACCCAGCAGTCCAGCCCATCACAGCCCGGCTCGCGCGGCCACAAGCGGGCACGCGGTTCATCAATAAATGCTTTATTTGGAGGTGTTTAAAAGAGTTTGCCTCCCGCGGCAAGCCTGGCAAGCTTCTCGTGTTGTATATGATATGCCAAATTCCAGTAACAATTATATTAGGTCATTCCCATGACCTAATATAATGGTTTGAGGCTCTTTATGTTCCTGTAGCAAGCCGATGACCCTGGCTCTACTGGCATGAGACAGGACATATGGAGATGTTACTGGTGCCCGCTCTAGCAAATAGATGATCAACGGGAAGATCGTGATCGTGATACACACACATATATATTATATCTGTTACCTGCATGGCAGAGCCTGGCAAGCTACCCGTGTTGTATTTGATATGCCAAATACCAGTAACAATTATAGACCTCATTCCCATGACCTGATGGAATGGTGTGAGGCTCTTTATGTTCCTAAGTAAGAAGGTGCCCTTGGGCTCTACTAGCATGAGACAGGACATATGGAAAGGTTACTGGTGCCCGCTCGAGCAAATCGATGATGAACGGGAAGACAGTGATCAGTGATATATTATATCACACAAATAAATGCAGTCATTCTATATCTGCCCTTTCCCTTCTAACTAATTTCATTCAACACGATCCTCTCCATGTCCATTCATTTATAGGCAAATTACATAACCTCGTATTTCCTGACAGCTGCATAGTATTCCATTGTGTAGATGTACCAAAGTTTCTGTAATCCAGTCATCATCTTCTCCGGCACTCTGGTTGTTTCCAGATTCTGGAAAATCTGGAAAATTTTATCTTCATAGCAGCACTATTGTAAATAGTGCTGCTATTGTAAATAGTGCTACTATGAAGATAAAAGGGCAGATGGTGTTTCTGTTGTATGTTTTTGGCTTCCCAGGGTTTATTCCCAGGAGTGGTATAACTTGGTCAAATGGAGCTCAATTTCTAGTTTCTGGAGGAATGTCCATATTGTTTTTCAAAAAGGCTGTACCAGTTGACATTCCCACCAACAATGGATGAGAGTCCCTTTCTCCCCACATCCTCGCCAGCACCGGTTGTCCTTGCTCTTTTAGATATGTGCTAGTCTCTGTGGTATGAAATGATTCCTCGTTGTTGTTTTGATTTGCATCTTCCTGATGACTAGTGATGTTTTCATATGCCTTTTGGCCATTCGAATTTCTTCTTAGTTGAGGTTTCTGTTCATTTCTTCTACCCATTTTTTTGTTTGGGTTGGCTCTTTTCTTTGTGTGAATATATATAAAGCACTTCTACAGTATGAAGTATGATATTAACCCATTATCATATGGGTACTGGTGAATATTCATCCCCACTCAGTGGACTGTCTTTGTATCTTACTCACTGTTTCTTTTTGAGGTGCAGAAGCTTTTTAGTTTCATGAAGTCTGATATGTTTATCTTTGCTTAATTGCTTTGCTAGTAGTGTTTCATCTTTGAAGATGCCTTTAGCTTCAATGTCGTAGAGGATTTTTCCTATGTTTTCTTCAATGTATTTTATGAATTCAGGTCTGATACTGCCACCTGGTGCCCTCAGCCCCAAAGACGCCGCCACTGGGGAGCCAGGAGTCCCCCAGCCTGAGGCATCTGCTGCCCTGAGCCTCCACCTCCTAGTCTCCCAGGGGTGGGTTGGGCAGGTGACTGCGGAAGGGGTTACTCCTGTCTCTTCACTCAGGAATCAACTCCTGGTGGTGTAATCACAGCCATGCTTGTCAGAGTCCCACCCTACAGCTGGCTATTTAAAGCCCAGGTATGCCTGATCCAGAGACTCAGAGACACAGGGTAGAGTTGCTACAAGCACTCTCTGTGCCCAGCTGATCATGAGGTGCACAGAAAGGAAGGCAGTTCCTAGCCCTGGCCCGCAATCCCTAGCAGAACATGGCAAGAAGTCAGAGAAACCCCCACACCATGAGGGCCGCCATTTTCAACATCCGGACTCCCAGTTCGTCAGAGCTCCCCCAGCAGAAAAGCTGGACTTTCCCGGTTGGTTCATCAATACATGCACGAGATGAGAGGCTACTACAAATGTATCCCACCCACACAGCAGAGCCTGATGAGCTACCCGTGGTATTTGATATGCCAAAAACCAGTAGCAATTATAGACCTCATTCCCATGACCTGAGAAATGGTTTGAGGCTCTTCATTTTCTTGGAGTGAGCAGTTGCCCTTTGGCTACACTAGCATGTGACAGGACGTATGGAGATGTTACTGGTGCCCGCTGGAGCAAATCAATAACAACAGTAAGACAAGTGATACAAGTGATACAACTGATTGAGATTTTGATCCATTTTGATTTGACTTTTGTACATGGTGTTAGAGAATGGTCTAAAATATTTTTTTTACACATAGCTGTCCAGTTGTCCCAGCATCACTTGTTTCCTTGCTCCATTTCATACTTTTTGCTGTTTTATCAAAGGTTAAGTGATCATGTATTTGAGGATGGGTATCAGGATATTCAACTCTATTCCATAGGTCTACAAGTCTGTTTTTACTCCAATACCATGCTGTTTTAATTACTACTGCTTTGTAGTATAGTTTGAAGTTGGGAAAGGTGATGCCTCCCATTTCTTTTCCTAAGGATTTCTTTCATTATCTGTGGGGGTTTATAATTCCATAAGAGATTCAGGAGTGTTTGGTCAATGTCTTTGAAATGTCATGGGTATCCTTATAGGGATCACATTGAATCTGTATAAAATCTAGAAAGTATTACCATTTTAACAACGTTAATTCTCACAATCCATGAGGTCACTCTAGTTTCTCGTGTCCTCTTTTATTTCTTAAAGCAGGGTTTTATAGTCTTCTTTGTACAGGTCCTTTACATTCTTAGCTAAATTAATTCCTATGTATTTGATTTTCTGTGGCACAATTGTGAATGGGACCATTTTCTTAATATCCCTTTCTTTCTTCTCTTTCATTATTTGTATATAGAAAAGCCATTGACTTTTTGGGTATTGATTTTGTACCCTGCCACTCTACTATAGGTTAACTATTGTTTCTAGGAGCCTTTTGATGGAGAGTTTAGGGTTTTCTAGGTATAATATCATGTCATCTGCAAAAATATTGATAATTTGACTGCTTTCTTGCCTATCTGTATGCCCTTAATGTCCTTTTCTTCCCTGATTGCTACTTCTTCCATTCCATATTGAATAGAAATGGTGAGGGTGAGAGTAGGCAGCCGTGTTTTGTCTCCAATCTTAGGGGGAAGGCCTTCAATTTTTCCCCATTGAGAATGGTGCACACCTTTGGCTTTTGGTACATGGTTATGACCATATTTAGGAAGTTTCCTTCAATTTCCATTTTATGGAGAGCTTTTTTTTTATCATGAACGGGTGTTGGATCTTGTCAAATGCTTTCTCTACATCTATTGTATGATGATCAAATGGTTTTTATTTTTTCTCTTATTGATGTGGTGTATTATGTCGATTGACTTTTGAATGTTGAACCATCCTTGCATTACTATGATGAATCCTACTTGGTCATGATATATAATCTATTTGATGAGTTTTTGGATTCTGTTTGCTAGTATTTTGTTGAAGATCTTAGCATCTGTGTTCATCAAGGAGAATGTCTGTTTTTTTTTTTTGTATTGTCTCTTACTGCTTTGGGTATCAGGGTGATGTGTTCCTTGTAGTTTTTTTAAAAAGAAAAAAATTGACTGATGCTAAAGTGGTAGCTAAATTTATGGCTTTTGCATTTTGCCTAAATGACAAAACTGAGGTGAATGAGATCCTTGGAGTCATGACTAATTTTAATAAACCTTATAGAATGTGAAGAATTATTCCAGAGATAATGGAAACCCATATTCCACTTTAATTGGAAACAAATACATAAAATGAGAAACTGTGTTTCCCATTAATTATAATCACATATAACACATTGGTCAAATGTATAAACAATTTATTTGGTACAGGAATCCTTGAGATAAATAGTTCTTGTATCATTAAAAATATGAACTAAAATAAATAAAGTTGCTAGTGTGGTGCTGTTCTCTACATATCCCTAAATTTATACCCA
This sequence comes from Cryptotis parvus, assembly GCA_021461705.1. Lineage (NCBI taxonomy): Eukaryota > Metazoa > Chordata > Mammalia > Eulipotyphla > Soricidae > Cryptotis > Cryptotis parvus. Next base: position 21,195 of record JAJIBD010002874.1, read on the forward strand.
TAATTCAAATCAGTACTGGTGTGGTTCTAAGAGTTACTAGGTTTCATGATGTTAATGTGCAGGAGATTTCAATGTTGTCTGTTCTGAAGAACACTAGAATAACTTAGGCATGTTTGTGAATACTATGTAAAAATTAAAAATCCATAAGATTTCACAGCATCTTTATCCCCCAAATTAATGATTTAAGTATGTATATTAAAATCGTGTGCAATTCTATGATTATATCCACAAGTTTATCATATATACATGATTAAGTTGCTTATAGAATGATCAACATTTTATAAATATAGTAGAAAATAAATTTACCCTTTTAGTATATGATTAGATTAAAATATAAGGTAATATTCTTAATTCATTTAGGTTCTAATTCATTTTGGTACTAAATTCGTATAGGCCAAGTACCTATGACTGCATTGCAGAAGAAATTATACCCATTCCACAAAAAAAGAAATTAAAGCTAAATATAGTTAGGTAATGACTTAGATCACATAACTGGAGAACCATCATCTAAATACATATTTATGTGAACCCTATGGTTATTCTCTTTACCCTGTTCTTTATCATTTTTTCTTGGTCCCGGACTTAAGACTCATTCTCTAGTGTGACTTTCTGCTGTTGGTAGGCTCTAGACCTAATTATACATTGTATTATTTGGCAGACTGTTTCTTTAGTGATATAATCATATTTTAAAATAATATTTCTAACCAAAATACACAAACAATTAAGCTTATGCAAAAATAAGGGTTTTATAAGAATCCCCCCTTTTCTATATAGTATCATATAAAAGTAAGCATAATCGGTAGAGCAACACATTTACAAGGTACACATGAAAGAGATATCATTTTCTTTTCTTTTCAACATGAATCAAAGATGACTTTATTATTCATATTCCCCCCCCAAATTTATATATATATATGCATCTATCCACCACCTATATGTTTTTCTACTACTCTATTGTTGCAGGACACCAAAGCCTAAAAGCCTCTGCATCTGCCCTGGATTGCCCCCTGCAGATCACTTTGTAGGTAGGGGGTAGTTATGGCAGTCTATCTGGCCATGTATTCTGTACTGGCTGGTATAAATATTCTCTCATGCTACCACAATCATTGTGGGACTAGCTAGATTTTACCAGCATATTTGCCTGGCCACCCCTTGGATCCCTAAGTAATTAGACCAGAGAGAAATGCTGTTTGCCTCCAAGCAAGCAAGCATGGCTCCCCTGATAACTCAAAGGCAACTAAATACAAAACTAACCGTGAAGTAGACGAGACTCTTGTGAAGGCTTGGAGAAATATTTAACTGGCATTAGTACAGTCTTTGGTACAGAGACATGCCATCTCAGAAACCCCCTTCTCTACCTTATAAAGGCATTTTCAGGCAGATCTTGGCTCAAAACATTAGCATATAAAGGGGTCTAGGTGAGGTGCAGGAGAAATTACCTAAGGGCATTTGACCCTCCCTGCTTCCTATAATAGTGGGAGGTCTGAGTTGCAGGGTATAAAACTAGGCTGCTTCCTCTCTGGCTCTCTCTCTTTTTTGGGCTCTCTTTTTGGGCTTGCACTCTTCTTGGAAGTCTTGTCTTTGTCTCCTCTTTACAGGGCCTTTACACATGGTGGCTGCCATGTAGGCCTACACATGTCTGGGGTTCTAGCTGGGAATCCTAAGCTCAGAGTTTTTCCTATTGCTGATTTGTATGCCTGAACCTGTGATAAGTAAATCATTAAAAAACTGCATCAGATTCCTGAGTTTTCATCCATTCCCCCCGGCTTCGGAGGTAGAAGGAAACTTCGCTTCCCGGCACTGTTGGGGACCCCAGTGGCTTCCCGGACACTCTATAATCTATTTTTTTTTATTTATATATCCTAAGACTTTAGGACAGTCCTAAGACTTTAAGACTGTAAGCAATTTTCAGTTGAGATGAAATGAGCCTATAGCGCCCTTAATTTAGATTATTTCCTTTTTTCTTTTTCTACACACTGACATCTTACTACTTGAGTTCACTATGACTGAATCATTAATGCTAAAGGACCAGACTTCACCCAACATTAAATTGTCAATTCTCTTCTCAAGCCTCACAGAAACAACTTAAAAAATAAAAATATTTTCTAAAACACTGAGAGATTTAAAATATCATATTTAAGTAGCTACTTCAGCAGATCTGGAACCTGATTCCAGAAAGGCCAAAATAGATCCTCAGGTACAACTGAATTCACTTAACACACAGCACATTTAGAAATTCCTCATTCATTCAACCTCACTTATAACATCTCTCCATCATAGCTCAAAAATACACTTCCCTTCCACCCAACTATACATGGTCTAGTATAGTTGTACAGCATTCCCCCTCATTAAAAACACACACAGATATTTAGAAACTTATAAGATTAAAAAGGAAGAAAAGAGAAAGGTAACCACAGCTTTGTGACAAGTGTCTCACTAAAGGGTATGCAAAAATCATGAAAGATCATTCTAGAAGGATCCACTGGCACTACCTTGGGAAATAAGACCTCTCACAAGAAATGGCTTTTGTACTGAGTTCTAAAGGATAGAAGGAACAGGTCAGACTAAAGAAACTACAGAGGCCTATGCATATCATCCTCTTGGCAATATCAAGTGGTCTGTGAAATTGCACATAGGGGAAATGGGGGAAGATAAAACTGATGAACTTCCTGTCTCATTCAGGATTAAGGATTTGGGGTTTATTCTGTGCATGATAAGGAGTCTAGAAAATTTGAATATGTGGAGAAGCAGCAAGATATATGCAGAGAGGAATCATACCCACCTGTGATTGGAGCTTACTTCTAGCTCTGTGCTCAGAGATCACAGAGTTGGGGACCAGATGTTGTGCGAAGGATCAATGATATGGCAATGGGCAGAGAGTGGCAACACACAGGGAACATTTGTAAAGTCACAGGACTAGACTTACTGATGTAGTGGAAATTGAGGTGACCCAGTAAGACAGTAAGACACTTTCTTTTTAACAACATAATCAGGGAGAGTTAAGAGGGCCAATTTGGGAGCCTATGGAGAGGAGATTCATTTTGTACATATTGTGGTTAAGGTGCATGATGGGAATTTGCCAAAGGATGTCTTTAGTTGTATGTATATGACTGGGGTTAGGGATAGAATAAGCCGGAACAGTCAGATTGTATATCATCAAAGAGAAAAGTGGATGTGCTGGGAACACACCTATTTCCAAATATGCATAGTTAAAAGCATATAGAGTCTCCCTAAGGCTCCATACTCAGCATTCCTGACCTTCACTGACTCTCACTTTATGGGCTGCTCCACCTTGACCCATCAAGGATTCCTGCACTTCTTCTCACTGTAGTCCCTGGTATCAGAGATTTACTGTGGTCTCCATGTTCCCAGACTCCCTTCTTTATTTGAAGTCTCCATATTTTTACTTATTGGTAATACTAATGTGTGATGCCATACTTTTAATATGACCCCAGTTCTCTTTAAAAGAATAGTGATTGAACTCTTGATGTATAACTCTGCATTTATTTTTTGTTTTTGCATCCTGTCTTATAATTTACTAGGAAAACCATGGAGTAGTTGATTAGACTCTTCCTTCTATATTTATTTATCAACACAATGAGAAGTATAATTTCTCCAAGTTGTTCTCTGAGTGATGGAATGTGTCAAACCCTTTTCACAGTCTAGTACATGGTGATCCTTTAAAATGACATTAGGTGTTATTTTCATTTTCCTAACACTTAAATGTTAGTCACTAGGTTTCAAAAGGACATAATCCAAATAATAATGGAAGTCTCATAATGATCCTTATGTTGTTACAGTTTTTTTTGAAGCAATTATTTCCTGAGTTGTTTCTGTAAGTTCAGGTCATAATTGTGGGATCTAAGGAATTTGTAGTTGAATTATTGTTTTACCTGTCTCCTTAAAGAGTTTACTGTCATTGGGATTGAGGAAATTTATACCTAAAATTACCATGATTAAATAACCGAGGATTAAAATACTTTCACTAGTTATGGGGTAAGTGGGATCATCATGGTGTGTCCACATCAGTAATTTTCCTGGCAGAAGGCTTGCAACACACATTCCATCTCATGAATTATGTGGGTATAGCATCAGGCTCAGTGCTGGTGCTTGCTCCTGTGTTAATTTCTAATTTTTTTGAGTGTGGGAAAGTACCTCAGTAAATAAGTGGACCTTGAAGATTTCATTGAGTGAAATCTCACTAACTGTCACATTCTGTCATCTACAGGGTTTATCCAAAATCTCCCCCTTTTCTGTTTACTTTTTCTAAAAAATCAAAACAATCTCTATGGAGGGAAACCAAGTTAGACGTTATGTAACATGTGTATTTTTATTAGGATACAAATTTAAAATCCTTTCTTTTCTCAATTAATCTACTTATGAGTGGATGGTCAATGCCTTTGAGGGTAGATGACAGACACTCTTTGCATTCTAACTTTTAAAGTCTTTGGTTACATTTAAATAATTTGTGTGTGTGTTTACTTTTTGTTTTCCTCTGCTTTATAAAAACTTTAAGTCTCACAAAGTATCTAGGGATTCTATCACTTGTTCAGATCCTAAAGAGCACCAAGGTAGGCCAGGCCAAAAGGCAGGAAGTGAGAAGAGATAGCACTAGCTTCAGTGAGCCTGTTGCCAGCATTTGCACAGGAGAAAAATATCTGCTGTGGTCCTCAGTTTGGAAATCTGAATAAAGACCTTTTATTTAGGAGCACCTGTACTTTTTTACCAGTGACATTAATACAATTAGGCCATTATATTCCCACAAAAGAATGGTTCACTTTGAAGATGTAGGAAGCCATGATGTAAATTAGGGAGATATTGGGCCACTTAGACACTGTTCTATCTTCAACTGAATTAAAAAATCAATGTAACTGTGCTTAGGCTAGCTGAACTCTCCTGTTGCTGTGACTACAGCTTAAGTTATTGATCCATCATACTAGATTCCAGGCTTCCAAGGGACCTTTGCAAAGTTGGGAATATTTTGCTTAGAAGAAACTCCGGTACAGAATAAAAATCAATTCTCTTGTGTGCACATAGTTCTCCAGTCAATGCTGTTTTGCCATCCCTCAAAGTCTTAGAAGATAGCCTACAGCATGCACATGTCAGCATTGACTCAGGCTGAAGGGAAGGTGTGCAAGAGGCTTGGTCACCTGAGAGCAGGTTGAAAGGCTTGAGAAGAGCTCTAGGAGGAATTCAGTGAGAAACAAATGGGCCAAAGCAATCACAGCCATTATAGCCAACAAGTGAATAAGGCAGCTGTTGCATCTACCCTCAAAGGCATTGACCATCCACTCCTAGTGGATTAATTGAGAAAAGAAAGGATTTTAAATTTGTATCCTAATACAAATACATATGTTACATAATGTCTAACTTGGTTTCCCTCCAAAGAGATTGTTTTGCTTTTTTAAAGTAGACAGAAAAGGGGGAGATGTTGGATAACCCACTGTAGATGACAGACAGTTAGAAGACCAGCATTCTGAACTTGGCAGGTATAAAAAGGCCCCAGAGGAATACCTTGAGGGGTCAGTTCTCAGTGCCAGGGCTGGAGGCTAGTACTAGGGCCATGGGGCTACAGGGCCACAGGGCCACAGGACCAAGGCCAGGACCCAGGGGGCTGGCCTGAATGAATAAAGGTTCTGAAAACAAGGCCAGGACCCAGAGGGCAGGCAGGAAAGAGAAAGGCCCTGAAAAGAGAGGACCTGGAGAAGAGAAAAGAAGAGAAGAAATATAGAGACAGAGAAAGAGAGAAACACAGAATAGAGATAGAGAAACAGAAATAGAGATGAGAAACAGAGAAACATAATCAGAGAGATAGACAGAGATAGACGAAGAGAGAGAAGAAAGAGAGCAAGGTTCTGAAGAGGGAAGCCCTGAACCTGAGAAGAGAAGTCCTAAAAGAGATGCCCTAAAGTAAGAGGCCCTGAAGAGAGAGGTCCCTGGAGAGAAGTCCCTGCAGTGAGGTGAAATGAGGAGTGAGACAGATTAAAGGAGAACTTCAAGAGCCTGTGGTCTTGTTCCTTTTTCTGTCAGTCAGGGGGAATGGCCATTGGCCCTAGACACAGGCTGGGACCTTAATGGATTGTGAGTACTGTTGGGGACCCTGATGGGCCCCAGTATCTGCTGCTTTGGTTATTCCCTGACCCAAGTAGTGCCGGGGCCTGACACATATGCAGTAGATAAGGTGATATCTTTGAGGATCTGTAAATATTGTTTTTAAATTATGTATCCTCAAATACTATATTTATTTATTTATTTATTTATTTATTTTTGCTTTTTTTTTTTTTGGGTCACACCCGGCAATGCTCAGGGGTTTCTCCTGGCTCTGCACTCAGGAGCTACTCCTGGCGGTGCTCGGGGACCATATGGGATGCTGGGGATCGAACCGGGCCGGCACAGGCCGTCAGCGTGCAAGGCAAGCGCCCTACCCGCTGGGCTATCGCTCCGGCCCCTCAAATACGATATTTTTTTAAAAAATGGTTTTCAAGTGTGTTGAGTTCTGAGCTGCTAGCCTTAGGGTCCAGCACTTTCCCACCTCGCTCAAAACATCTGTGCTTGTCCAAGCTAAGGTGAGGCAGAATGTGCCTGGTCTTATGACCTCTGATCACAGGGTCATTGTTATCTTGCAAATGTTACCTTGCAAATGCTAAATCTGCGATTGTTATCTGTTGCAATGGCCCAGGAGTTTGCAAATGCCATGTGATTTGTGCTTGTACCCCTCCACCCAAATATTGTATAAATGGCTTAAACTGTGCTCAGTAAAATAAGAACTGCTATCCAGAGCTCCCTGCTTCGTCCCTTTCTTTCTTTTCTTAGCAGCAGCAGCAAGGCAGAGTTTTTCTGTTTCTCTGTCTCTATGTTTCTTCTCTTCTTTTCTCTTCTTCAGTCCTCACTTTGCAGGACCTTTCTCTTTCAGGCCTGCCCTTTGGGTCCTGGCCTTGTTTTCAGAACCTTTATTTTTTCAGGCCAGCCCTCTGGGTCCTGGCCTTGGTCCTGTGGCCCTGTAGCCCTGTGGCCCTGTAGCCCTATGACCCTAGCCCTCCAGCCCTGGCACTGAGAACTGACCCCTCAAGATATTCTTCTGGGGCTCCTTTTATAGCTACCTGCCAAGTTCTGAATCCTGGTCTTCTAACTGTGTGTTTTTTGAGCTATACCTGATGTTTCTTTCCTAGCCCTGTGCTCAGGAATTTCTTCTGGCCATCTCAGTTGAAAATATGGGATTCTGGGTATCAGACCAGGGTCATCTGCATGCAACACAAGTGTCATACATGCTGGACTATTGCTCCAGATCCATATTTTAGACTTGTCTGTATGCCAACACTGAGCTTAGTAATTTGCGTCAACGCTTTTCTATCACATATGATAATAAATTGTAGGTTCTTCAGAGCTAATTAGGCCTAGAAGAAGTCCCACAGTGAAGTGCCCATAAAGTGATTAGTCATAGGATAATAAATAGGAAATATCATCTTCTATGCCAGCTGAGGATAGCGAGACAGTGAAATCTATAAATCAGGAACAGAGCCCTCTGTATTATGCTAGCAGCATCACTTTGAACTTCCCTCTTGCTGGACTATGTGGGATACATATCTGGAAAACTAGTCTTTTACAGAGGCTTTGTAACAATTCAGAAAGGGTTAAACAGATGAGACTTTTCCTGCTCAAGTAAGAAAATACCACTCAGAGTTATTTTTCCTTTTCATTGGTCTTTAGTATGCAGACTTGGTTTTTATTCAATGCCACTGACATCAACATTATTTTGGAATGATTGCAAAAATTCCTTGCTGATACAGGTAAGCATCTTAGGTATTAATTGTGCGGCAAACACTGCCTACTCTTTTATTTTTGAAATAAAAAGAGTAAATGCACAAGAGAAAGTAAGTAAAAGGAGAATAGGGAAGAATGATAAATCCGGATAACTTGAACCTGTAGTTGAGTAATACATGTCCACTAACAGATGAATCCTACCAGTTTCAGTAATTCATAGGAAAAAAGTACCAATGGCATTACTAAGGCTATATAACACTTATAAGAAAGTGCAGTACTTCAGTTCAAGCTTCCTTTCAGAGAACTGTAAATGGAGTATAGAATATTAATGTGGCTGTTATGACCAAAGAATTGCTAGCTGATGGGAAAAACCCAGACAGCTAGTCTTTGTTTTTATTCATGAGTATAAATAAAAATCCCTCTTTGAAACCAGGTGGCTAATATAGTCTGCTTCCTAAAAACAGAATGTTTTCTCTGGTGGTTCCAGCAGTCTACTTCCTGGATGTAAATATTTTATATTTGATTCTAGTTTTCTAAAAAATGCTGCCCTGACATTTGTGGGCAGACTTTTTAAAATTCAGATAGCAAGTAAACAAATAAGATGCCCAGATCAGAACACCTGTCCTTGTCCTTTATACACATGGACAGGGAAAGATGAAAGTTTTCTGCACTTACAGAATGTTCCAGAAAAAGATGTTGTAAATTATGAGGAAAATACAAGGAGCGAGAAATCCAAATACTAGGGTGGGATGTACAGCACGTAATCTTGTTTTCTGAAGAGTCCATTGACTTTGTTTCATTTTTTTTTTTCTTCCCAAGGCATTTCATTGTTTTATCTCTTAGATTCCTCTAAGGACATTATGCATTATCTTATAGTGAAGCATCGGGGTTACTTCATCCTTTCAGGGAAGGCAATCAACATTATTCTCATCTTATAGAGGGGCATCAATTTAGTGTTCATAAAATTTTCCCATGCACGACCTTGAATTTTGATCATTTCAAGATATGGAAAGATGTACAGAAAGAGCCCACAACAGATAGTTTGAGACTCATGGTCAACTATTAGGAGAAAAAGATATGTTAGCTTGTCAAGAAATCTGGGAAAAGATCATGGGTCACATGGCATGGCAGCTGGTGACAGAGGACAGGTCAGTTTGGTGGGGAAGGGTATTTATATCTCTCGGAACATTATCCTGTTTTTAATCTTAGTTAAGAATCACATTTGATACTCACCTTTCACCTTTGGAAAGCTGTAAATTTGGGATCATTAGTGAAGGATTCTTTGGTAACATAGGTTCTCCTGACTGTCTTACTAGCAGTCACGAGTAGAGTGGAGTCCTCACCAATGCTTTGTGGTGAGTGCAGTGGTGAATCGCGAGAAGAATGATTATGAAACGTAGTTCCTGGAAGAACCCAATGGTTCCTGGTGATGAATTTGTGGGATAGAAAAATAAAATGAATTGTTTAGAGGATTAGCATTGTTCAGATGGCATAAGCCACCAAACACTGAGTCATGCCAGGGGCACAGTGCTGAGATCTCTGACTGGTGAATTTCTTTCGTTGTATCACTGTATCACTGTCTTCCCGTTCATCATCGATTGGCTCAAGTGGGCACCAGTAACATCTCCATATGACCTGTCTCATGCAAGTAGAGCCCAAGGGCACTTGCTTGCTCCAGGAACATAAAGAGCCTCAAACCATTCCATCAGGTCATGGGAATGAGGTCTATAATTGTTAGTGGTATTTGGCATATCAAATACGACACGGGTAGCTTGCCAGGCTCTGCCGTGCGGGTAGCATAAAAAGATGTGAATAGGGGCCAGAGCGATAGCCCAGCAGGTAGGGCATTCGCCTTGCACGCGGCCAGCCTATGCTGGTCGGGTTCGATCTCCGGCATCCCATATGGTCGGCCCCCAGCACCGCCAGGAGTGATTCCTGAGTGCAGAGCCAGGAGTAATACCTGAGTGGCGTCGGGTGTGACCCAAAAAGCAAAAAAAAAAAAAAAAAAGATGTGAATAGACGAATGAATAAAGAAGATAATTGTGCTGGGCTACGCCGGGGCCCTTGCTTGCACCACATTCTCCTGCACAGACTCCGAAGACTGTCTGGCTCCAGGGCTGTGGGGTGCGGCCCCTCACCTGTGACCCTGCCCCCTGTCCCATGGGGCTGTGAGCTGCGGCCTCAGCTGACCTGGCACAGGGCCTGCCCCGCAGTGGGCATTTAGTGGGAGGCCCTGCGGTGGGAGCTGACCCTTTCGGCCGGCACCCACAGCAGGTGGATGTGGAGGCGCCAGGGGGCGGAGCGTGGGTACCTGCTGCTGTCCCTGTGCGGCGGTTCGGAGGGTGCTGGGCTGCGCCCACCTCACACCATGGATGCCAACGGCTACTCAGACCCGTTTGTCGGCCTGTGAGTGATGGGGACCCCATCAAGGGCCACCTCTGACCCTAGTTCCCAACCCCAGTCTCCTGCACTGATGCGGGAAGAAATAAGTGCAAGACCAGCGTCTGCAAGGCCCTGAGCCCTGAGTTCAATGAGGAAGTTGGGGGACGGAGACCCGACTCCTCCACCACCAGTTCTTCTATGTGGTCCAGGGAGGAGCTGGCCCTGAAGGAGCTGCTGGTGTCCTTGAGGGGCTATGACCAGGGGACGGGGGACGGCTTCATTGGTGAGTGGGAATGGGGGGGTGGGCAGGGCCCGGTAGGCTCCCGTGGCTCCTCTGCAGGTGGGATGCAGCTGAGCAGCAAGGCGGATGCGGCACTGGCGTGAGGGACTGGGCCAGTGACCGCCGGCTGGGCTGTGGCAGCCGCTGGACGGGGCAGCAACTAGCACCCAGCCCCTTGTGGCCCCCCAGTCCAATTTAGCCTCTGCCAGGTCCCGCGCAATAAAGGCTCCAAACCAGAGCGGGGCACCGGTTCTGACTCTCCTGGGCACGATGCCCTTCCCTGCAGTCACCACCCTCGCTGGCCGCTCCGCCTCCACACTGACGGGGCTGTTTCAGGACAGTCTGGGACACCCACGGACCCCCAAGCCAGAGTGCAGGTCAGACACGACCCGGAGTGGCCCTGCTTCGGTCCAGAAAGAGGCTGCAGCTGGCAGGGAAGTGGCTGGGAGATGGGGCAGCAGAGGGTGGCCGGATTTCTTTTTGCAGGATATAAATGAGTATGGATCAAGTTTGAAAGGAAGTACCCAATTCATTTAGCACTATAAATAAACAAAAGAGAACTCATTCTACAGTGGGGAAATGATGAATAAGTGAAAATAGCACACCCAGCCAGACAGGTGCTCTTGTTCTCCGCAAGCGCAGTGCTATAGAAACAGAGGTGAGTAGTATAGGAAGTCTATGCAATTGCAGAGTTGTAGGAGATAAAAAACTAATTCCTATGGGGAGAGAAACACAAAGTGAGCCTTGCAAATCAACTTACAATAGTCCAATCCTGGAGTTGTAAGAAAGGCTCACAAATTCCATCAAGGAGGCACACAGTTCTAAGGGGCTTGAGAAAAGCACAAATTCAGATATCTTCATCATTATTATTTTTGATGTAGTTTAAGATATTTTTGTTTTCTTTCTCTGCATTCAGGATTGATTTTTAGCAAGTTGTCCATTTTTCAGGTAGAAAACGCAGAGTGCAATTCCATAGACCAAGTTGGATAAATGCAAAGAAAACAATTGACATGCTTTTATTTATCCCATACAGAAATCTTTGGTGTGATTCCTTATTACTAACTCTTATTTCTCTATTGTCCTAATTAAATCTTTCTACAGATTTTTTTTCACTTTTCAACAAAATTAGAATGAATGAGTTAAAAATACAGATTGTAATTAGCACTCCCTGCATATTAAAGAAAATAATCCTCGACTTACTCTTACGAAGAGAACTGTTCCTGGGAAGAAATAAATTATCTTTGAGATATAATTTTTTAAAGATGGTAGTGATAATTCTTGGCAAAAGCATGGCTACAAATGACAGACATGTCTTTGGGCTAATGAATACTGGAAAAGTCTGAGTGATAGAGGAAACTTTCAGAGTAATAGCTATATTTATGGAAAAGAAAAAATCCTTACAATAAACATTTTATAGGAAGTTAGGCATGAATGCATTTGTTAAACTGTTTTAAATAACTCTAGCACCTAATAAAAATAGGATTTGAAGGAAAGCTAAGGTTTCATTTCAGGATATAGTAACATCTGCATTTGTTGAATGATTTATATCAGTGACATTAACTGAGCATTATCGAAAAAACACTGTTTGTCCTCAGGCAAGCTGGTGTGAGGCACAAGCTTCTTCCAGGTTGAAATTTTCCTCTTAAATTTTTCATGAAATTCTCCCAGCAGGGTCACTGTGGGGTTCTGAAAAGATTTTCAGCATCAGAATTGCTACAGCTCAGCCATCAGAAAAGCATTTATTTCATTAACACTTCCTCCCCTTCATTTAAATGCCACATAATAACATAGAATAGGCTTAAAGTCCATCAATTGTAAAATTATCATTTTTCACCAAAGCAACATTATATTAAACACTTAATTATTCATTACTAATGCTTGTCATGGTGAAATATTGGCCCTACTAATTTTGAAAGAACCAGGCCAAGCTTTTCTTCCTTGAAGGTTAATGGCTGAGCCCCTGGTTTCATTACATTTCCTAAATGTAACACACCTCATATGTCATTGTATCACTTCCCGACCCCCAACCCTTTTAGCAAGCAAAATCCATACCATACAGAACCATGCTTTATGATGCTATTCTCTTTGAGAATGAGAAACTCATTTCAACGGTCATGGTGAGAAGAACAGAATTTTGAGTGATATACTTTGTAAAATACCATCAATTGAATTGACTTATTAGGGGATATGTTATTGAAGATAACACAGCTTGTGATTTGCATAAATTACATACTCTTAAGTAAGCCTGTTTACTGACTTGGAATTATGTAGTGAAACGTGTCTGTATGAGTTATAGCTGTGTTAGCTGCCTGCATTTGGTTACAACTCTCAAGATTTCAGCACTCAGCCTTAGATATTTACAAGCCAAGATTCCCACTGAGGAACACCTGTGCTCTGTAGGTTTAAAGATAGTAAAAAAAACGAACAATCATTGTTGGTGTCTACACTTTACATGTTATATGCTTCTGAATGCTCCACATGACGCTAATTCTCTTAACAGAGATATGTCTTAATCAATCTGTCTTCCAGGCATATCTGGAAGCACCCTGAGACTGGAATATGGACCTGACCCCATATCCTTGATTTACCTGTGTCTGCAGAATGGCTTTCCTGAGTCAGGAAAGATCATTCTTTCTGATTTTCTAGGAAAAGCTCTGGCGAAAAAAGGTGAATCATCTAGGAGACGTTGCCACCACTGTGTAAGGGTAGTTAGGAGAGGTCACCATCTTAGAAATAAATCACATTATAGGTCATTCAGGATGATTTGTAGCCTTGTCTACAACTGCTAAGTTTTCATCTCTAATTGGTCAAGTAATCTCTCAATTTCTTAGGTTTATAACTTAGTCAGTTTTCATACATAAATGATTTCATACATAAAAATGATTGTGTTTCATATTATGGTTTAATTTTGAATGCCTAAAAATTTATATATTGATGTCATGATCCCCCATACCTCAGAATGCAACTGTATCAGGGAAATAGGACCCTTACTTAAGAAGGGTAGTGAAGATAAAATGAGAGTGGTCTCATTTTGGAATTCATGCTGTTGTCAACTTGACGTTGGACTGGTCTCAGTCATTGTAAGAGAACAAATTCTATTGTCGCCCAGTATGTGAACATTATCACAGCAGCTCAAACAGGAATACAGCTCAATACTTGGATATACTTTGCAGCATAATTTTTATTCTTTTGCTTTTACTAAAATGTTTTGAAAAATGTATACATATATAATTCATAAAATTAGATGCAATTATAGATTGTTTGTTACCGAAGAAATTTTCCCTTGCTTTATCCAAATTAAATTATTTTCATGCTATCTTTAAATATAGACTTTAATAGCCCATAAAGCTACATAAGAAAAGTATAACTTTTCTATTTCCCCTAAAGTAGGCATATTTTGCAACAGATATTTTAAAGCCTTTCTGTTAGGAATATTCATATTTAGAAACATTTATCTTCCTCCATATTAATTATGTTTTGTATTAATTTAGTCATTCATCTTGAAGGTACTCAATAGCATATATTTGTGTCAGCTTTTTAGTCAAATTGATTTCCTTCTATATAATTTCTATCCTTTTGCTTTAAATTTATTTATACCTAATATATTCTATATTTATACCTAATACATTCAATAGAAGTTAATGGGACTGATTTATTTATTTATTTATTTATTTATGGCTTTTTTTTTTTTGGTCACACCCTGTGACACTCAGGGGTTATCCTCTGCACTCAGGAATTACTCCTGGTGATACTTGGGGACCATATAGTGGTTCTTGGAGGACCAGCAAGAGATCAAACCCTGGTTGGTAGTATGCAAGGCAAATGTCCTATTGCTGTATTATTTCTCAGCCTCACTGATTGTTATTTTAATGCTATCTAAAACTGTATACATTTCGATCAGAAGTATATAGTTTGATACTATCATTTTTCTATTTGTTATATATTTTACTTGCCTCTATCTTTCTTCCTGGAAGAATTTGGATTTGATAATGACTTTTAAAGATGAATTATCAAAGTCATAAAATACATAATTGGTAATTTGGACTTTATTCTTTTGAAACACTTCTGTTCTGTAAAACTTATGTCAAGAATTGAACAAACAAACCACAGACTGGGAGAAAATATTAGCAAAAGATACTTCTGATAAAACAACTGATAAATAGCTGTCAGTCACAATACGCAAAGAACACTCAAAGCTTAAAAAAAATAGAAGAAAAACAAACAACTCAATGGAAAAATATACCAAAGGAGTAACAATTACTTCAACAAAGTAGATAAAGGTGAAGGCAGGTATACTAATACTCTATATCATCAGATGAATGTATATTTAAACCATCAAGTACTACTACACCTATCTGAATGACTGATATTTAGCACTGAAAGCAAAAAATGGCCAGAATATGGCACAATATAAATACTTATTTATTGCTGGAGAGAGTTCAATGTATCTATAGTTTAGAAAATTAGTCACTGAAGGTTTCCCCAAAGTGTATTGTACTGAAAGGGAATGATCCAAGGGTCAGAAGTGGTCTCAGGTACAGTTAAGCTGCTGAATACTATTTTTCTGAAAGTGGAAAATAGGTAAACTGAGTTTAGGAAATTCTGGTTTAGTGATTTATTATAATGCTAGAAATACTATTAGTATATGACCCAGCATTTTATTTTACTTTATTATTTTAAATTGTGGTATACTTTGATTTAAGCTACTGTTAATGAAGGTTTCCTGAGTTTCCATATGAAGGAAGCTTTCCAAATGAAGGTTTCGATAGTTTCACAATTTCATCATCATACCCATCTCTAGAGTACCACCTTCCTAAGCCAAGGGCCTTCTTTTTGACTCCCTGCACTATATCCACCCTCACCAACACATACACAAACTAAGTTTTGTGGATAAGTTCTTTGTGTTGCCTTTAGCCCTTTATTGTTATACATTACTATGTATCTTTTAGACCCGTGTTGCAGGACTCCTCTAAGAGCCTCTGCATCTACCCTGGATTGCCTCCTGCAGGTCACTTTTCAGATAGGGGGTAGTCTAAATATGGCAGTTTATCTGACCGTATATTCTGTACTGGCTGGTACAAATATTCTCTCATGCTACCACAATCATTTTGGGACTAGCTAGATCTTACCAGCATATTTGCCTGGCCACGTTGGATCTCTAAGTAATTAGACCAGAGAGAAATGCTGTTTGCCTCCAAGCAAGCAAGCATGGTTCCATGATAACTCAAAGACAACTAAAATACAAAACTAACCGTGAAGTAGACGAGACTCTTGTGAAGGCTTGGAGAAATAATTAACTGGCATTAATATTAGTCTTTGGTACAGAGACATGCCATCTCAGAAACCCCTTCTCTACCCTATAAAGGAATTTCCAGGAAGATCTTGGCTCAAAACATTAGCATATAATAGGGCCTAGGTGAGGTGCTGGGAGAAATTACCTAAGGGCATTTGACTCTTCCTGCTTCCCATAATAGCGGGAAGTCTGAGTTGCAGGGGTATAAAACCAGCTCTTTTTTGGGCTCTCTTTTGGGCTTGCACTCTTCTTGGGAGTCTTGTCTTTGTTTCCTCTTTACAGGGCATTTACACGTGGTGGCCGCCATCTTGGCCTACACGTGGCTGGGGTTCTAGCCAGGAATCCTAAGCACAGGGTTTTTCCTATTGCTGATTTGTATGCCTAAACCTGTGATAATTAAAACCTTTTAAAACTGCATCGGATTCCTGAGTCTTCATCCATTCCCTGCCGACTTTGGAGGTAGAAGGGAACTCGCTTCCGGCACTGTCAGGGACCCCGTGGCATTCCCCGACAGACCAGTATATGAGAGAGATAATTATGTATCTATGCCTTTTCTTCTGGCTGACTTTACTCAGCATAATGTCCACCCAACTCACCCATATTGCTACCAAAGTGCATGATTATGTTCTTCTTAGAGCTGCGTAGTATTCCTTAGTGTATGTATACCATAACTTTTTGATTCATTCATCCATACTTGTGCATCTGAGTTCTTCACATATCTTGGCTCTTGTACTAAGTGCTGTGATAAACACAAGTGTTCATATATCCTTTTGAATTCATGATTTTGTGCTTTGGGGGTAGACATTAAGAAGTGGTATCCTTGGTTTGTAGGCAAGTTCTGTTCCATTTTGTTTTTGAGGGGTACTTAAGGCTTACTTCTGGCCCTGTACCCAGGAATCAGTCTTGATGGGCAGCTCAGGGAACAATCTGGGGTCCTAGGGATTGAGCCTAGGTAGACCACAATGAAGGCAAGTGCCCTCCCTACTGTTCTATCTCTCCAGTCTGTTTTTTTTTTTTTTTTTTTTAGGAGAACCCATATTGCTTTCCATAGAGGCTGAATCAGAAGACATTTCCACCACAGTGGATGCTGGTCTCTTTTTCACCACAATCCTGACAATTCTGACTGTTTCAGTTGTGACAATGATACTTTTTATATGCCTGTCTGTATGTTTTTTTTTTTGGGGGAAAGTATCTATTCATCTTCTCTCCCCATTTTTGTATGGGATGTTCATGTACTTTCAATGCACATACACTGGCAATGGAAGCATATATTGAGGATCTGATGCTGCAAGCAAGAAAGATCAAGTACGACATCATTGGTCTGACTGAGACGAGGAGGCGCCAGTCGCATCATGCTGTATTTGACACCGGAGAAGAATTGTTCCTTGGAACATGTGATGAAAAGAGGCGTCGGTGGCGTTGGTGTCCTTGTCAACACGAACATGGCTGTCAACATTGATTCATTTGAATGCCTAACAAACTGAATAGGACGATTACACTTGAGGAGATGTGGCCCACTGCCAGCAATTTCTATCTTCATTGTCTATGCACCAACATCCACATACAAAGAAGATGAAATTGAGAAATTCTACATGGAATTGGAGGAGTTCTATAAAAAGATCACACCTTCTACAAGATCATAGTCGGTGATTTTAATGCCAAGATAGGACCGAGGAGATCGGCTGAAGAACTCCACATCGGGACCCATGGCCTAGAATGGAACGAACAGGGTGAGAGACTATCTGAGTTCATCATGTCCACCAAGACTATTCATGGGAACTCACAGTTTCAGAAGGCTGGAAGTGAAACGTTGGACATGGGGAATCTCCTGGCGGACAGTTCCACAATGAAATTGACCACATCATCTTCAATCGACGGTTTTGTCTGACCGATGTTGCTGTCGTCCCCAAATTCCAGACAGGATTGGACCACCGTCTCCTTCGTGCAAAATTCTACTTCCCGCAACGGGGAGAAAAGGCTGCAAAAAGTTTAAGAAGAGAACTCCCAGAACGACCACCAACTGGGAACTCTTTAGCACCACTGCGGCAACATGGGAAGATACCATCATTGATGACATCGATGAAGAATACAACCGACTGGTTCAGCACCTCCATGATTGTGCGAAGAATGCTGAGAGAGAGAAAGACACAAAAGGACGCTTGTCTTCAGAAACTCTTGAGCTCATTCGCCAACGAGGCAAGGCGCGAGCCTCAGGAGACCAAATGCTAACGTCCATGCTTGCTAAACAGTGCAGAGAAGCGATAAAAGCAGACCTCAAAGACAGAAGAGCAGAAATACTGGAAGATGCAGCAGAAGCCGGGAAAAGTATTCGCACTGCCCGCCTGTCCTTCGCCAACTATAAGACCAAGATGACTGCCCTCCGACGCCCTGATGGATCTATCACATCTTCCAGAAAGGCAATGGAGAAGATTATCCAGGACTTCTACTCAAATCTCTTTGATAGCCACATCCACCTGCCCACATACCAAATTCCACAGGATGGATACGTCATTCCCAACGTTCTCCCTTCTGAAATAACACATGCCATCTCATCGGTAAAGAAGGGAACAGCACCAGGCCCAGACAAAGTCAGACCTGAACATCTGAAGAATCTGCCGCCGGTGCTCATCAATACACTAGCTCGGCTCTTCACACGCTACCTGTCCGAATGCAAGGTGCCCTCCCAATGGAAAACCAGCAGGACAGTTCTACTGTTCAAGAAGGGAGACATTCATGACATCGGCAACTATCGCCCCATCTGCCTGTTGTCTGTCATCTACAAGCTGTTTACACGAGTTATCCTGAACAGGATTAGCAGAACACTAGATGAAGGTCAACCATGCGAGCAAGCAGGTTTCCGGAAAGGATTCAGCACAATCGACCATATCCACACAGTAACCAAGCTCATTGAGGTTTGTAGGGAGTACAAGATGCCGCTCTGTCTCACGTTCATTGATTTACAGAAAGCCTTTGATTCTGTGGAAACTGAAGCAGTCATCGAAGCCCTAGTCAAACAGGGTGTTCAAACCCAATACATCAAGATCCTTCGTGAGCTGTATTATGGATTCACCACCAGGATCTCACCATTCTACAAAGAAGTGATCATTGATGTCAAAAGAGGGGTTCGACAGGGTGATACCATCTCACCAAAAACTCTTCCAGTGCCACCCTCGAGAACATCATGAGACAATTAGAATGGGAAGGAATGGGAGTGAAGATAGATGGTCGGCAACTACACCACCTCCGCTTCGCTGATGACATCGTTCTAATAACACCAAACTTTAGCCAAGTGGCACAAATGCTGGCTGACTTCGACCGAGAATGTGGAAAGATAGGTCTACAGCTGAATCTGAAGAAAACTATGTTCATGAGAAATGATCTAGTTCCAGAGGCCCCATTCTCTCTCAATGGAACAAACATCTCTGAATGCAGCAGTTATGTGTACCTAGGTCGAGAAGTCAACATGATGAATGACCTAAAACCTGAGCTGCACAGGAGGAAGAGAGCGGCATGGAATGCCTTCAAAGGCATCGAAGAAATAGCTAAAAGGACAAAGAACCTCCGGCTCCGGGCACATCTCTTCGACTCCACCGTTCTCCCTGCATTAACATATGCCTCAGAGACCTGGGCCCTACGAAAGCAGGATGAGAATGCTATTCGGGTCTCCCAGAGAGGCATCGAAAGAGCTATGCTTGGAATATCACGTCTCACTCAAGTGAGAGAAGGAATCTGGAGTTCTGACCTCTGTCGCTATTCCAGAATCAGGGACGCTGTCTCGTTTGCCAAGGCATCGAAAATCAGATGGGCTGGACATGTAATGCGATTTGGAGACAACCGCTGGACTAGAGCCGTTACCGACTGGATCCCACGGGATGTCAAAAGATCACGTGGCTGCCCACCTACAAGATGGTCAGACTTCCTTGTTAAGACCCTGAAGGAACGGTTTGAGGCTCTTCATATTCCTGAATCAACCAGATGCCATTGGGCTACATTGGCACGTGATAGGGTCCAATGGAAATGTTACTGGTGCCCGCTCGAGCAAATCGATGAGTAACGGGATTCAAGTGATCAAGTGATCAAGTTCATGTTTTGTTTTTGAATTTTGTGAGTGCTTTATAGATTTTTTTTGTTTGTTTTTTGGGTCACACCCGCGATGCTCAGGGGTTACTCCCTGGCTCTGCACTCAGAAATTACTCCTGGCGGTGCTCGGGGAACCATATGGGATGCCGGGGATCGAACCCGGGCAGGCATAGGCCGGCCACGTGCAAGGCAAACGCCTTACGCTGGACAATCGCTCCGCACCTGCTTTATAGATTTTATTAGCAATTTATCTTATGTATTGTGTGCAAAATTTGATCCCATTCAATATGGTGTGTTTTAATTATAACTTTAGTTTCATTTGATGTACAAAGATCTTTAATTTGATATAATCCTATGAATTTATTTTTTGTTTCTGCTGTCTTTGGCTTTGTGGTCATCTAGTTGAAGACACCTCTATGATTAATTTCCCGGAGGCTTCTGCCATTGCTTTAACTTACATTGTATTTTATAAATTCTGGTCTCATATTGAGGACCTTAATCTACTTTGAGTTTAGTTTTGTGAATGGTGTGAGGTATAATCTAATTTTATATTTTACAAGTGGCTATCCAGTTTCCCCAGCGTCATTTGTTGAAGAGATTTTCTTTGCTTCACTTCATATATTTAAGCACTTTCGTTAACTATCCACAAATCTGTGTTGCATAATTTTAAATAATTTATATTATAGGTGTTAAAAACATGTTCTCACAAAAATGGCAAACATATGTTTAGAGCAGCCTTTTCATTGTTAAGGTTTTTAAATAAAGGCAGAAGAGGGGAGATTGTGACTGCCCTTCAGGGGAGTCCCAAGGTCCCAGGTTCAAGGACCCCTGTAGATTCCATAGCCTTAACAGTACTTGGGGTGGGGTGACCATAGCAGCAGATGTCGGTGGTTAGCTCGAGTCCGGGCAGTACTCACAGTCCGTGAGGGCCCCTGCTGTGTCTGGGACTGATACCATTCCCACCGACCCTTGGACAGAGAAAGAAAAAGGCCAGAGTTCCTGAAAGTTACTTTTAATCTTTACTTTTTTGCTTCACCTCCTGCTGCTAGCTGCAGGACTCTCTCTCCAGGGACTTCTGCCTCTTTCCGGCCAGTTCTCCTGCAGGCTGCTTTCTTATTGGAGGGTCTGTGCAGGCTCCTCTAGACAGGGCCTCTCTCCTCCCACTTCTTTGTTCAGGGCTTATCTCTTCAGGTCCTCTCCCAGGACCTCTTTTCTTAGGTCCTTTCTGTTCAGGGCTTTTCTCTGTTTCATGACATTACATTGTTTCATCCTGTTGTCTCTGTTTCACTGTTGTCTCTATTTCACTGTTTCTCTAAGAGCCTGATATTATTTCTCTGAGTTCCACCATTTGATCCTGTTGCCCTGTAGGCACTATGGCTCTGGTGCTGGCCCTCATGCCAAGGTACCGGGAGCCGCTTCTCCTCTCTGGTGCTGGCTATCCAGCTCATACACCAGGGATCCCATGGTCCAGGTGCTGGTCTTATGACTCAGACACCAGGTGCAGCTGATCTCTCCATTCAGAAGTCCCCATGCTCTCCTGGGGCCTCTATTTATAGTCTCAGACTAAGTTCAGAATCCTGGCGTCAACATACTGTTTCTCAACTGGCATTCCCCCTGAATCTCCCCCATTCTATGTTTCATTATTTTTTAACAAGTCCAAGGTAACAGTCTGTGTGGGAATCCCCTCTTAAAGGGATAGTACTT
This sequence comes from Cryptotis parvus, assembly GCA_021461705.1. NCBI lineage: Eukaryota > Metazoa > Chordata > Mammalia > Eulipotyphla > Soricidae > Cryptotis > Cryptotis parvus. Next base: position 42,695 of record JAJIBD010002874.1, read on the forward strand.
GCCTCTTAAAGGCTTCTTAAAGGGACAGTACTTTACTGTTATACACTTGAGTCCAGGGATTTGAAGCTGGCTGGAGAACATAAATAGGGGCCCCAGGAGAGCATCATTGGGGCTTCTTGAAGGAGAGAGCAATGGTCCCTGGTGTCTGGCCATAAGGCCAGCACTTGAGCCATGGGTTCCCTGGTATCTATGCTGGATAGCCAGCACTAGGGAAGAGAAGCTGCTCATGGTTCCTCGGTCCAAAAGCCAGCACCAGAGCTATAAGGCCTACAGGGCAACAGAGCAACAGGGCAACAGGACCAAATGGTGGAACTCAGAGAAATAGTATCAGTTAGGGATTTAGAGAAACAGTGAAATAGAGGCAAAGGATGAAATACTGTAACATAGTGAAACAGAGATGGAAACACAGCCAAGAAGTCCAGAGAAAACAGTACTGCTGAGGACCCCCGCTAGGCCCCAGCATCTGTTGCCATGGCTACCCTCTGACCCCCCAAGTATTGTTAGGGCTATGAAATCCACAGAGGGTCCCTTTAGCCGGGCCTTGGGATCTCCCTTAGTGGGAGCCACAACCCCTCTACTCTACTTTTATTTAAAAGCCCTAAGAATTTATAATTCACAAAAATTAGAAGCAACCATGATATATTTTAGCAAGAATATATCAACTATAGTTTATTCTAACAATGGAATTGTATTTAGTAATAAAAAAGTTAGAAAACCACATAAAGAAAAGGAGGGAACTTAAATGAATACTAGAATGAAATAAGTCAAACTTAAAACACCAACACTAAACGCTATATGATTGCAACTATAAAACATTCTAGCAAAAGCTAAACTGTGGTATCTGTGAAAAATTCTACGACTATCAGAAGCTACATGTAGTTGAATGAGTGAATGGATATAACATAGATTTTGAAAGCACTAAAATGTATCTGTACTTCTCGTCACAGCTCCACCCAGCAGACCAGACTATCACAGCCTGGATCATCAACACCCACCCTGCAGTAGTTTTTTTTTTTCAATACGGCTCAGGTATGCTGAACCAGAGACTCTCAGACATGGGACAGAGCTGCTACTTGCTCTCCCTGTGCCCAGCTACTCATGAGGCGCACAAGAGGCTTGGTGGGTTCTAGCCCTGGACTGCCACCCCAGCAGAGCCTCACAACAAGCCATACGACCCCCCAGACTCCATGGGGCCGCCATTTTCCACATCCAGACTTCCCTCTTGTCACAACTCCACCCAGCAGACCAGACTATCACAGCCCGGCTTGCACAGCCATTAGTGGTCTCGCGGTTCATCAATAAATGCTTTATTTAGAGGTGACTACAAGAGTATGCCACCAGCATGGCAAGCCTGGCAAGCTGCTCGTGTTGTATTTGATATGCCAAATACCAGTAACATTTATATTAGGTCATTCCCATGACCTAATATAATGGTTTGAGGCTCTTTATGTTCCTGGAGCAAGCGGGTGCCTTTGGGTTCTACTTGCATGAGACAGGACATATGGAGATATTACTGGTGCCCGCTCTAGTAAATAAATGATGAATGGGAAGACAGTGATAGTGATAGTGAAATGTATCTTTATGATACTTTAATAATTGGCATGGTGTAAAACCTACAGAATGTACATGATTCAGAAAATCGTAATATAAACAATGTAATTTGAGTGATTATTAATTGTTTATCATTGACGCAAATATCCTACTCTTGGGGTGCAAAGGATGTATGGGAACTCTATATATGTCTATCAACTTTTCTGTGCTCTAAAACTGATTTAAAATTCATCTGTTTTTAAAAAGTTTCTCTAATAAGTTTACACAAAATCATTTTAGTACTTCTTCATTTTGGCAGCCTATTTGGTCCTGAGATTTTATCAGCCTCTCCTTGCTCGTCCTTCTTAGTGCAGCCATATTTAGGACTCTTTCAGGGTCAGGGGTATGAGATCCATTGTTCCTGAGCTGCGCAGGAGGAAGAAAGCAGCACGGAAAGCCTTCAATAACATCAAAGAAATAACTAAAAGGACAAAGAAACTCTGACTCGGGTACATCTCTTCAACTCCATCATTCACCCTGCATTAATATATGCCTCAGAGACCTGGGCCCTAGGAAAGCAGGATGAGAATGCTATTCGGATCTCCCAAAGAGGAATCAAAAGAGCTATGCTTGGAATATCATGCCTCACTCAGGTGAGAGAAGAAATGCAGAGTTCTGACCCCCGTCGATGATAGAGAATCAGGGACGCTGTCTCGTTTACCAAGGTGTTGAAAATCAGATGGGCTGGACATGTAATGTGACTTGGAGACAACTGCTGTACTAAAGCCGTTACTGACTGGATCCCTTAGGACATCAAAACATCACATATCTGCTCACCTACAAGATGGTCAGACTTCTTCATCAAGACCCTGAATGAACGGTTTGAGGCTCTTCATATTCCTGGAGCAAGCAGATGCCATTGGGCTACACTGGCACATGACTGGGACAAACGGAAATGTTACTGGCACCCAATAGAGCAAATCGACGAATAATAGGATATCAAGTGATCAAGTGATCAAGTGAATAAGTTTAAGTCATTCCCTTGAAATTTTAAGCATAATAAACATAAAAATCTATAATATTACTGTTACTATAATTAATTTGTATTTCTTTAAAGTACAAGGAAAATGTCTTAATTATTTTTTAAATAATCAGGATCTTTATATATATAATATATACTTTATAATTTAATGCAATTGATTTATAAATAGTTAGTAACTTAATGGTCTTCATTGGTTTCTTTTTTGATTAGAGTAATGACTCATAATGTTATCACACAGTATGATGTGTTAGCAACTGTGTGGGTCAGAGATAGAACAAATATTATATCAGTCATGAATGTCCCAGATATGGGATTTCCTGTGTACATTAATGATATAGCTCATGGTGCTCTTTCATGATTAACAGTAACTAACATTTTTTCCAGGATTAATGCATAAATTTTTTGCCCCCATTTTTTGCTATAACAGAATATTTCGCTTGTTTCTGAATATAAATTCCCTTTATAATTCATTATGCCACAGAGATAACAGTTTCCTCTTTATCTGAGGACAGAAAAAATTAAGTGAGAGATATTAAACACATATTAATGAAAGACAAAATGACTATTCATTAAAGTCAACAATTCCATAAATAAATAGAATAATGAATTAGCAGAAAGGAAGAAGGAGGATATAATTATCACTGCATGCTACATAGTATTTAATCAGCCACACTTAGTGATAACACTTTCCTTGGGCACACAGCTTGTGTGACTTGAATTGCCTTCTCTCAGTAATACACAAGGAAGAGAGAGACAAGAGGGGGGGGAAACTGTTTCATGGAATTCAGCTTTTCAGATTTATTCCATTTTTGGATTAGATACAGAATGTTAAACAAATATTCATCAAGTGTTTACTATATACATGAGCTTCAGAATCCATAAGGCAGAAAAATAAACATAGCTTCAACTCCCTGTTCACAGCAAAGCTAGAAAGAGATCTTTTCATTAAATAAAATATTGGAGAAACATAATTATGACTACATGCTATTTTTTAATATTTCATTTTTATTAAGACACTGTTATTTACAGATATTCACTGTTGGATTTAGGCATATTATATTCCAACACCAGTTCCACCTCCAGAGTCAACCAACCAATGACTCCAGACTTCACCACCATTTACATAATCCTGACCCTCATGAGCCAGCCTGTCTATTTGACAGGAACCTTTTAAAGTTTGGTTATTTTGGTTTATATTTTGGTTTCGTTATGCTGGTTTTAGTATTGTTTACTCTGCACTTTGGCTTTATAATTATACCACTCCTTTATACTATGGCTGAACCTGTGGCTCCTGACCCTGAAAATTGCTGCAACTAGAATGGAACTGGAAGGAATCACTTGAGTGAAGTAAGAGAAAAAAAGGACAAACACAGGGTGATCTCACTTATCTGTGACATATAGAATAACTAGACTAGTGAATGCAAGGTAGAAAGGGGGTAATTAAATTATCCTTGGCCTCTAGAATATAGGAAAGGGGACACTGAGGGAAAGAAATTGAGGAGGGTAGTAAGAAGTATATAGCAAGTAATAGGGAACAGAGTCAAGGATCTCAGATACTATTTGTAATGGAGACCATAGAGAGGCTTTAAGGAAGTTCAGGGGGAGGTAGGGTCTGAAGTGGACAGAGACATCACTCAGGAATTACTCCTGGTGGTGCTCTGGGGACCATATGGGGATGCCGGGAATCGAACCCAGGTCGGCTGCATGCAAGACAAATGCCCTATCCGCTGGACTATCGCTCCGGTCCCACACATGAGTTTCTTAGCAATCATGTCACAGAGTATCATATGTCAGATAACTTTAAACAGCATAAATTTCTTATCAACAGTCCTTGATATCAGAAATCTAAAATGAAGGTGTCTGAGGGGTTGCGGTTTTTCTGTTAGCTTCTTTCTGATGGCTCTGAGCAGTGCTTGTCTTGTGAAGGCAACACTGAGTTCCACATTTGTTATTCCATGATCTTCTTTTTTTATTTTATTAAGTTTTAATTTTTAAAAAGTATTTTTATTATACCACTGTCACTTGATCACTTGAATCCCGTTACTCATCGATTTGCTCGAGCGGGCGCCAGTAACATTTCCATTGGACCCTATCACGTGCCAATGTAGCCCAATGGCATCTGGTTGATTCAGGAATATGAAGAGCCTCAAACCGTTCCTTCAGGGTCTTAACAAGGAAGTCTGACCATCTTGTAGGTGGGCGGCCACGTGATCTTTTGACATCCCGTGGGATCCAGTCGGTAACGGCTCTAGTCCAACGGTTGTCTCCAAATCGCATTACATGTCCAGCCCATCTGATTTTCGATGCCTTGGCAAACGAGACAGCGTCCCTGATTCTGGAATAGCGACGGAAGTCAGAACTCCGGATTCCTTCTCTCACTTGAGTGAGACGTGATATTCCAAGCATAGCTCTTTCGATTTCTCTCTGGGAGACCCGAATAGCATTCTCATCCTGCTTTCGTAGGGCCCAGGTCTCTGAGGCGTATGTTAATGCAGGGAGAACGGTGGAGTCGTTTTATACCACTGTGAAATATTCAATTACAAAGATATACAATTAAGAAGTTCGTATTTGGGGTTTGGTCATACAGTGTTCCAGCACCCATCCCTCCACCAGTGCCCATCTCCCACCACCAACTACCCGTTCCCTCCCCCTTCCCCAGCCCTCCTCCATGGCAGGTTCTTTATTTCTTTCCCCTTTCTCTCTCTTTCTCTTTTCCTTCCCTTCCAGACTATGGATTACAGAACATACATTAAAGGGTTGTTCCATGATCTTCTTGACTGTCTCTTTCATGCCTGTCTTCCTTCTTTCTATTAAAGCACCAGCTATTTTGAATAATACCTTATTTATGTATTACTTTATTTTCTACTGAGTTTTTAAAATATTTTTATCTTTATAGTTCTTTTTTTAAAATACCATGATAGAAATTCATTACATGTATTTTTTTGCTTTTTATACTTTATTTATAGCATGTTCTCTAAAGAGTTATTTTCCTTATGTGTGTAAAGTTTTAAAAAAAGATGCCCACCATGTTTGCACTTGGGATTAACTTCCTTGTTCCAAGCAAAGAAAAATGCTGATTTTAGGAAACTCTTTGTAGCCATAGTGCTAAGATGCCATCATATGTATGCACCCCTGCATTGCTTGCGCATGAAGCAAAGTAATGACAAGTTTGCTGTAATGCCTATAAAAACAGGCTCTTGGGCCCCTGAGCTTTGTCTAAGGTTTCAGGTGCTTGCCTAGACTACACCCACTGGCCTGATCAACCAATGTAATAAAGACCTCCTTGTTCTGCTGTAGAGTGTTTCCATGTGCTTGATTAAGCAACTCCTGCTACACGAGTAACAGTATTTTTTATTGTAGGTGCTATGATTTACAAAACTATTAATGCTCAGGTTTTATTCATACAGTGTTCCAGCACCATATCCTCTACCAGAGCATCTGCTTCTCTCCATCATTGTCCCACACAACCCCCACCTTTTTCTACTCCTCCATTAGCCCACCAGAGTAAGCTTACTTCTGTAGACCAGTTCTCAGGTTCATTATGTCATTTTAAGGCCAAATATACTAATATTTACTAAACATAAATGTTGTGTGCTTAGGTATATGTCCTACCTTAACAAAATACCTCTGTAGCAATCCTTTTTACAAATAAGATCACTTTCTGAGTTGTGTGTTTAGAATTCATTACATTCCTTTGTGGGGTGCAATTCCCACAAGAAGGAAAGTTGCTGTGCTTAGGACAGAGTATTTAAGGAAGCAAAATTGAGAAGAAATGATAAAAGTAAAGCTGTGTCCAGTTAAAATAGGCCTTAGATATACAGAACCTGCCAAGTATTTGGGGCACGGGAGGGGGAGGAGGTGGGGACATTGGTGACGGGAGATGGGTTTGGGTGGAGGGATCAGTGTTGGAACACTGTAGAACCAAAACTCGAGCATGAGCATCTAGCAATTGTATGTCTAAAAGTGGTGAAATAAAATTAAAAATAATAAAAATAGGCCTTAGGTGTTCATCTATGTCTCTTAAATACACCTACGCTTAACTTATTGATGGTCGGAACCAACATGGGAAGATTTAGAGTACTTTAAATATGTGTGTCCCTGGTTCAATTCCATTTCACCCATATGTGAAAATTTTAAAAGGGTCCAGAGTGATTATAACCGTTTTTGGGGATGGGACATAGGACAAAGTTACACGAAGACTCTAGAAACAACAGAGATTCACTGCTTCTTCACACTTCATTATCTTACTTTAATTTTGTAAGTTTTACCTATGAATAAAAACATTTCTTCCCTTTCAAGAATATAGCCATTAATTTATAAATAAAACCCAGTCACACAAATGCACATCCTGTGTGAGAATATCAGAGAGTCCCTTAGAACAATATTAATAAAGGAGAGAAGAAAGCAAACCACAAGGCCTCATTGCCTGTTTCCTTGGGCAATGACCTCACCAGATTACCTGGGGAGAAATTCTTCCTGTCTCCGTATCTGGGGCCGTACGGAGATGATCTTCAGTAGCCCTGGGTATGGTTGTGAGTCCATATTATGCACCCTGGAAGCATAAAGGTGTAGTGAGGAAGAGGTCAGACCATAGCTTCATGACCTGCACATATAGTACCAGGGAAAATGTTGATGTATGTATTGTATAGGCCATTAGATTTGTAATTTCAGCTTGAGTGTCTGACCTCATTGCAGAGCAGCTAGAGTTTTCGTTGTGGATCTGCTTCCCATTTCTGTGGCAGTATGTCCAGTACTAGCTGCTTCCTTTTAAATATCTAAACTGTGGGTTCACACATAAAACCTTTGTCAAAATAGGTCTGTTGATATTTTTGGCCAGGATCATTATATGATTTGTCTGATAAATTCCCGCATTAAGTCTTCCTAGAGGTAGTCCTGTGTTGTGAAAGCAACTTGCTTTGGGTTACACTTTTGGCATATGTCACTGCAATTGGCATTGAAAAGGTCTCTAGCTGCATTTATTCCCATGCTTGTCCTCTGTGTAGTTAGTAAGCAAGTTGCCAAACTGACCTCAGGATCATGTTTTTCTAAGCCAACCGCAGTGATTCCCAGCCATATGGGAATGACTAATTGGCAACTTGAAGAACTTAGCTGATTGAGAAAAACATTTCCTTGATTACAGGATTCCTTCCAGAAACAAGCAAGCCTATTTCAATTCAGGCCAGTAAGATCCACGAGGAATAGAGTTTGCTGAAGGGTTCTGGTGAAAAATCCTTTGAGTATTCTCTAAAGAGGAAAACATGTTTTCATTTGCTGTCTCTGGAGACAACACCCAGAGCTGTAACTTAAAGTACAGGCACACAGACGGCACAGAAACCCAATCATCATACAAGACCCATGTTCTAGACGACTTATCCCTTTGTCTCAGTTCCCCAAGAAGATGAATTATTCATAACAATTATGAAACTACCAAAAATACTGTAAATGGTAAGCTTTGGAGATATGACCTGAGTGTCTAAACAGTTTCTGACCAGGATTCAATCCTTGACATCTCATATGGTTCCTCAAGCTCTGTCAGGAGTAATTTCTGAATGCAGAGCCAGGAGTAAACCCAGACCATTGCCATCTGTGGCCCAAAGAAGTAAAGCAAAACAAAGCAAACAGTTTCTGTTTAGGTTTTTAAATACTCATTAATTGTACAAAGGATAGACTTACTTCATTTGGACTATGATAGCAAAATATCAGAGATTAGTTGGCACTTAAAAATACCTTAATTACTTAATTTCTCTCAATCTTTGAGCCCAATATCTTAAATACCTAAAGTACAGACTCATACATAAAACACAAAAGGTCAAAATCATATTCATGTTTGGTGAGAGTCTTTCTACTGAACCACCGCTGACCTCTTTTTATGTTCTCACACAGAGGGAGGTGTAAAGAGGGAGCTGGATTCTTTTTGTAAGGTCCCTAATCTCCTTGGACGCAGGCTTCACACTCAACACATTCCAAAGTTCCCATCTTCTGAAGCCTTATTTTTTGGGATTTGGAATTTCAGCATATGCTTTTCAGTAGGAATATTTTTGATATTGAATAATTAAGTATATTCATTTTCAAAGGTAAGAGAGAAATTAGTATAATGGTGCTGCCTAGGTAAGGAATGCATTTCTTGGGCACTGATGATTAAATAAGATTTCAGCACCCACCCAGAGAATAATACTACCATAGGTTTTTGCCCTGATAGAAATGGAAGGATACAAAACAAGCAGTGAATTCCTTTATTTCAGTGAGAAATCTGGTCCTTTTAATGAAAGCCAAAGAGACATGGCCACAGAAGAAAGGAAATGAGTCCAAGTTCTGACAGAGGGGCTGAGTGTCTACTCTTTACACAAGAGCAGGTCTGTGGGTGCCTTATGGTTGTCAATGTGCCCTAAGTACGTTGACAAGATTATGATGATTTTGTGAACATGATAAGCCTTGGCTTGAGTGTGCTGTGTTTCTTAACTTGTGTGCATGGGAATTCTAACTCAAGCCTGTACCTGTAGATGTTTGTTTCCCTTAGCCCATCCTTCAGTGCTATGTACATGTATATTTATCCAAGGTCAGGCTGGCACCTTTTGGGTAGGACCCAATGCCATGTTGTCACTTCCTTTCTTCATCTGTTGAGCATGTTTCTGTGCAAATTTTCTCTCTCTTCATATTTAATCTACTTCCTTTGTTTTTCAAAGCTCTGGAAAGCAGGTCTAGTGTTCAATTAAGTAAGGCATCTTGACCAAAATTAAAATATCCATATACTTACACTAGACAATTTTTATTATTGTGATTATTGATTTTTATTTATATGTTATTTATAAAGTTATTAATAGTACAACTGTCTCTGGCATTCAACATTCCAACCACCAGTGTTAACTCCTCCAATGTCCTCAGTCTCCCCTTTCCACCTTCGCCTTAATAGGCACAAATTTACTTTATATTGCTTATTATGACAAAATGGCTAATGGAGTTATTAAAAATAGATCAATAAAAGTCCATTTGTGATCATTATTATATCTCACAATGATGTTATGATATAGGCATAACCGTTATTGTTACACTCTGATCCCACTGGAAGTCAAAGATCAAGTGGCCGCTCACTTACAAGACCGTCAGACTTCTTCATCAAGACCCTGAACAAATAAATGGTTTGAGGCTCTTCGTATTCCTGAAGCAACCCGATACCATTGGGCTACACTGGCATGTGATAGGGTCAAATGGAAATGTTACTGGAGTCTGCTTGAGGAAATCAATGAACAACGGAATGTCTAGTGATCTAGTGATGTTATGAGTGTCATTGAGAATTTGCTGAGCTGGTTGGTGCTAGTTGAACTTTTTTTTTTTTTTTTTTTGCTTTTTGGGTCACACCCGGCGATGCTCAGGGGTTACTCCTGGCTCTGCACTCAGGAATTACTCCTGGCGGTGCTCGGGGACCATATGGGATGCCGGGGATCGAACCCTGGCCAGCGCAGGCCGGCCACGTGCAAGGCAAACGCCCTACCAGCTGGGCTATCGCTCCCGCCCGCTAGTTGAAACTTTTGTGTCATTGTTTTCATTCAAGGAGCTTGGTGAGCTTTACAACTTTTTCCATCAAAAATATTGTGCTCCTACTGGGCTCTGAGTACGATGAAATATGAAGGATATGCTGCTACACTCTTTCGAGCATTATGGAGCTGGGCCATTTATATGTTGGTGAAGGTTGAGAGTGGCAGCTGCTAGGCCTATCTGGAAGCAACGGGGTTCTGCCTGACCCCATTCCATAAAGACCTCAGAGTTCTCAGTTGGAAGATTGATCTACTTGGATTGATTTGGTAGCTTGTTGGCTTGTTCTAGACATTTTCTTTGGAACAGGATGCAGCCATTTACTCTCAAAGACTTGGTTTGTAATTATAGCTTTGTTTTCACTCTTTATGAAAAATTTTCAGCATAGTACTTCTTATTACCTACTGCTTCATCTATTTTGGATCTCCTCAGCTAATGGAAGTGTCTAATGAGTTTAACTGGGAAGAGAGATGAGGCAGCACAATGAAAGAGAAAGTCAGTGAGAAAATCAGCAGATGGTTTGTGGATGGACAGAGATCGCTGTAGGATGGTAAGCTTCTGGGATGTTGGTTAATTAATTCCCTCTCCCATGTTGTGGACCAACTTCTCACCTGTCTATCAGTGTGCAGTTCCTTAGAAGAAAAGCAAGACTTTGCAAAACAGATAGAAACTATATTTGGAGTAACACTAAGGGGCATCTAAATAATAGGAACAAAATGCCACTATCTGCTCTAACTCTTATCTCCATGTAGTTTTCTCCCAGAACACTTCTTTTCTTTTCTTTTATTTCTCTTCTCACACTTTTGGTGTGAGAATTTATTTAGACTTAGATTTGTTACCCCCCAGCTTTTCTCTCTCTATATATATACATATACATGTGTGCATATGCATATACATGTGTATATGTATATATACATATACATGCATGTATATGCACATATTCTTATACACATGTATATGTATATACATGTATATATGTGTATATATATACTTCCATAAGTAACAAAAGAATGTGTAGAGTAGTCATTAGATATGGTTATGGATTACCACAGAGCCTGTGAACTTTCTACTATCCAAGTCATAGAGAATTCATGACTGACTGGCAGAAAATAAAAGAGCTTTCAGCTGTTTCTGATGGTAACCAACCAAATCAACTTGATTTAAAATCTGCCCCTGGTTTCCACATTTTGTAGTAAATTGGATATCAAATGTACACATTGAATTTCATGTTCTGAATGTTTCATTCTACTCCAAATGTCAAATAATTATCCATTTGTTGCATAAATTGTTTTCACTACTCACATAAATTATTTTCATTATGACTCTAAATGGGTGAGTGGTGCTACTATGCAATAAATACAAATCATGGTGCAGCAAAAGTATAGGGAAATAGATAACTTGCAGCCCCAAAGTAAGCATTTGGATCGTAACAGACATCCCTGATGGGGTCTCTATGGTTAATAGAAAGAGCCCATAGGGAACAGGGGCAGAGATGGAAATACATCTCTCACTATGGTAGAATTATCACTGCTGCAACCAAATTCTACTTTCTTACTACTATGAGAACATACTGCATACATATACAAACATTCTTGCATTTAATTTAACCCATATAATATAATCCTGAAATGAAGTAAGTCATTCAGTTATATGGTAACTTGACACATGGAGAATAAGTGACAGGGTCTAGATTCAATTTTAAATAAGCATGAATCAAAAGTCCATTTAACTCAGAGCAAAGGTTTGGTCATCAGTGGAAGTGGCCCATCTGCTGCTTAGATTTTATCCCTGAACACCTTTGCAGTGAAATGTAGATGACATACAAAATTGAACGGTCAAAATTTGAAGTGGTTAAATCTGTAATGATTTTTTTCTTTTTCCACCCATGGTCTATAATAAATAGTAGATGTTGGAAATATGTTCAATACATTTATCTACTTTCAAAGTTTTGCTGTATTCTAGGGATGTCCCAAGAACATGTGAGGGCATGACCAAAAAACATAGATTCTTTTATAGGTCATGCCTATGCATTTATTTCTGTTTGAAACTCTGAAGAAGGGAAATAAAGCCGTACGTCATGGGAAGCCACTGGGATTAGAAACTTACTCCAACTCCAATTTTCAAGGTCCACCAACAGAGGTTGGTGGAAGACCCCCAAATGTCTGTCCAGATTTCCTGGAAAGATACTTATTTCCCATATCCCATCTAGCTTGTAGCACTATGGATCACTATAGTGTGCCAGGTACCCCCTGTTTATAAGCCACAGAGAAACAATCTCCTATTGGAATCAGGACCACTGGCTGGCTACAGGGACATTCTGTAGGAAAATGTGATCCATGTAGTTCTAATTCAGAATCCTGGGCTGAGAACAATGCTGAGTCCCTAAGTTTTCACTTTGCACCACAACTCACATAACCACTTCCTGTTCTGATCCTGAACTTGAACTTTCAACTTTCCAGATCTCTCTAGACTTTTTACAAAACTCGCAATAATTAAAAATGTTTCATTATATCTTTATTTTTATGAATGTTTTCTTATCCTTACTGCCCTATGTGAAACTCCTTATTGAAGGGCTATCTTTATAGAATTTTCCATTCAGAATACCAGATAAATACTATTTATTTATCTTTCTTGCTCCTCTCTTCTGCCCTCCATTAAAAGAATAAAGTTGATTCTTTTTCATGACAACACTAACAGGCACATTTATTCTTTGACACTCATAATTTTCTCCTAAACCCTGTCTGGAACTCTGAATCTAGGGTTTTGTAAATCCCTTATGTCTAATAAACTTTTACAAATCCTAGACTAAGGGTATGGAAAATACATATATAAATCAAATATTTATTTATAAGTAATATTTTTTCCCTTGGGCCACACCTGACTGGGCTCAGAGCTTACTCTTTCTATGTGATCAAGTATTACTCCTAACTGTGCTAAAGGGACCATTTGTGTTTCCAGGTACTGAACCTGGGTCTGCCATGTGCAAGGCAGAGCCTTATCCATTGTATTATCTCTCTGTCCTCCCCCAGTCTACAAAACAGATGTTTTTATTTATTCAGAGTGGGGATACTGTACCACACCTGGCTAGGCACAGGGCTATTCCTGGCCCTGTGGTCAGGAGTACTCTTGGTGGTACTCAGGGGAACATATGTTCCCCTGATACTGAATCCACAATCGTAGCAGTGTGACTGCATGCAAGGCAAATGCATTACCTTTGCATTATCTCTCCAATCCAAACCATACATTTATGGATTTTATTATTTTTTTATCATAAAGAGATTTTAAGACAGGTTTATTAGGATTAGTCACAATCCATATGGCCCTTTGGTACTATTAGATTTACTTCCCAATACCCAATTTAGATTCTTCTTCTTTCTTCCTTGAAACCATTTCATTGTTGTGGGGAGACCAACCTGTCTCACTCTCCTGTCTCTTCCATTTGTGCCCATAGGATGTTCTCACCTACCTAAACTCTAAACGTTAGCATGCAGGACTCAATTCTAAGCATCTCTACTCTTATAATTTACTCCATAACAAAGTGTTCTCTGTTACCCTTATTTTTTAATATTTCAAAATAACTTTTTTGCTTCTTTTGGGGTGTCAACCCAGTAATGTTCAAGGGTTACTCATGGTTCTGCACTCAGAAATTACTCCTGGCAGTACTCAGGGAACCATATGGGATGCTAAGAATCGAATCGGGTTGGCAACGTGCAAGGTAATGCCCTATCCACTGTGATATCACTCTGGCTCCAACATCTTAAAATAATTTCAAAAGAAATAAAATTTATGATACTGTTAATTATAATTTTTATGCTATATAATTCCAACATTTCACCCATCACCAGAGAGCTGTTTCCCTGCACTAGTGCCCCAATCATCTTCCATATATTTTGTTCTATAGACAACTTCTCCAGTTTCAATGACTTTTCATCATTGGCTGAAATATTACTCACTTGAGCTGCTGTACTTGTACTTCATTGACTACCTATGCCACTCATTTCTTTGAGCTCATTAAACATTCACTATGGTGTCATTAAATTCATTCTCTGAGAACATTTAGAGTTGGTTAGGTGTGTCTTTTTATGTTTTCACTCATTAAACTTGGTGCACCTTCATGTGTCTTCCCATTGTGTATGATGTGCTCCTGTGTCATCCCCATTGTGTATGGTGTGTTCCTGTGTCTTCCCCATTGTGTATGGTTGTGCTCCTGTGTCTTCCCCATTGTGTATGGTGTGCTCCTGTGTCTTCCCCCATTGTGTATGGTGTGCTCCTGTGTCATCCCCATTGTGTATGGTGTGCTCCTGTGTCTTCCCATTGTGTATGGTGTGCTCCTGTGTCTTCCCCATTGTGTATGGTGTGCTCCTGTGTCATCCCCATTGTGTATGGTGTGCTCCTGTGTCTTCCCATTGTGTATGGTGTGCTCCCTGTGTCTTCCCCATTGTGTATGGTGTGCTCCCTGTGTCTTCCCCATTGTGTATGGTGTGCTCCTGTTTCTTCCCCATTGTGTATGGTGTGCTCCTGTGTCTTCCCCATTGTGTATGGTGTGCTCCTGTGTCTTCCCATTGTGTATGGTGTGCTCCTGTGTCTTCCCATTGTGTATGGTGTGCTCCTGTGTCTTCCCTATTGTGTATGGTGTGCTCCTGTGTCTTCCCCATTGTGTATGGTGTGCTCCTGTGTCTTCCCCATTGTGTATGGTGTGTTCCTGTGTCTTCCCCATTGTGTATGGTGTGCTCCTGTTTCTTCCCCATTGTGTATGGTGTGTTCCTGTGTCTTCCCCATTGTGTATGGTGTGTTCCTGTGTCTTCCCCATTGTGTATGGTGTGCTCCTGTGTCTTCCCCATTGTGTATGGTGTGTTCCTGTGTCTTCCCCATTGTGTATGGTGTGCTCCTGTGTCTTCCCCATTGTGTATGGTGTGCTCCTGTGTCTTCCCCATTGTGTATGGTGTGTGCCTGTGTCTTCCCCCATTGTGTATGGTGTGCTCCTGTGTCTTCCCCCATTGTGTATGGTGTGCTCCTGTGTCTTCCCCATTGTGTATGGTGTGCTCCTGTGTCTTCCCATTGTGTATGGTGTGCTCCTGTGTCTTCCCCATTGTGTATGGTGTGCTCCTGTGTCTTCCCCATTGTGTATGGTGTGCTCCTGTGTCTTCCCCATTGTGTATGGTGTGTGCCTGCTGTGTAGGGTGAATATTTGTAACTTACCTCCCCACCCCCACTCATTGTTCAGCCCTGGGTCTTTGAGGAAGTAAGCAGGCAGCTGCTGTCTTTTCTTCTCTATCCTTCCTCACCCAATGAAGGGCAGTATAATGGAGAGCAGAGTGAGCCTGGATGATGATCGCCGTCTGGAGGCTGTGTACACGGCTGCATGTCAGGAGATAGAGCTGGGCCTGTTGATATGCAGAAGTCAGCAGTGGGGGCTGCTCCATTAAAAAATGCTGAAAACCATTATATTTATTTTTCCAGCCCAGTTATATTTTCTGAAATCCCAAAACCCATATCCACTTGCATGGTCCATCTACTTGTACATTTAATAACCATACTAAACAGATTCACTTGCATCTCAAAATGAAAACTCAGTTTCTCAAAGCTCATGAGAAAAATCCTGTATATCCTCTTGATCCACCCCACTTTCTCTCATCCCAGCAGCAGACACTCACGATATATCATCTACCTTCTAAACAAATGCATATATGTTTACTATAGTTGTGTATATCTACGATGGCCGTGTATTCGCTTTTTATAGTTACCGTAAGGATCTGATAAACTCTTGTTTTCTCCTTGAAGCACCATGGCCTCTCATTTGATTTGCTTGTCTGTCCTCACTCCATTGGAGCATGGAAGCTTGAAGTGTCCTTCTGAGACATGTATAATCATGCCACTCTATGCCCAAACTGTTTCCATAAACTTACCACCTTATCCAAACAAGGTTTATGTTATTGCAGTTACCTCCAGGAGAGGTTACCCAAGGTAAGCCCTCTCATTGTGCCCAAGAGCTCCTGCTACATGTCCTTTGGCTCACTCTCAGGAAGCCATATGCTCTCCCTTCATTTTCAAACATATCCGAGGTGCTCTTCAGAGCTTCTTCTGGACTTTTCATCAATGTAGGACATATCTGCATGGGTTACCTCCTTTCTTCACTTGGGTGTCTGATCAAATGTCATCATCACTATTTCCATGATGCTTAACAGTTCTTACTTCTAGTATCTGATTTTTCATTTTACCAATCACTGTCTAAATTGTCTAATTTTTCAAAATTAACCATTTTTTGTTTTCCATCACTATAACGTAAGCCATTCATGCAGGCAAACATTTTGACCTATACCCTTTATTCTGACTTTATAGAATAGGGCCTTGTTATATTGATGTTGGTTTAACAAATAAATAAGTAAATAAAAAGAGCACAAAAAGTTGCTGAGTGTGAAAAATTAATGTCAAATCTGTGTGCTAAAATATGTCTGCTTAATTTGTAAGAAAGTTGCTTGGCCTATATATACTAATTTAATGCCTTTTAAATCTTCATTTTGGTTATCTAATTTTCCCAGCCATAGCAACTAGAAAAAATTGAAAGTAAGGGATTGAAATGGCATCAGAATAGCTGATGACATACTGATAGTGTAAGAGAATATAGTACCATGTGTCCCCCAAAACATGTGTTTACAATTTAATGTCCTATTTCATTCACCAGAATGAAGAAATCCCTGTGCACAAATATATAATGGAAGGGATTCAGAAACATGATCTCAAGATAGGATAAAATGAATATATGCATTGCAAATGCTCACTTTAAGAAGACAATAACAGATGTAAAATATTTTAGAAAGATTTCTTCCACAAATGGGTAGTTTCTTAAAAGTTTGATTTCTATGGAAATAAATATGCACAATTTGTATATTCTATGATTAAGAGTAAACTTAATTCCACACTCCCCCACCTGATTTAACCCCCATACCAGGTAAACTTGGAGGAAGGGGATTTGGTCTGAGATTGCTGTGCTGTGGAGGTACTCCCACTTTGCATTTGGCATGGGATGGGGTGGGGTGGGTGGGGAAGGAGCCTTCACACCTGACAGTGCTGGGGAAACCTGTGGTGTAGAGGAATAAAATCAGGATCAGCTTATGCAAGGCAAGCATCTGAATTCCTCTGCTATCATTCTGATTTATATTCTTCACTCAGTAGTACCTGTTCTTTAAGGAATTTTACCATTGAGATTATAGTGTTATTTAAGTTGCTTTGCTTCCAGTAACATGTTGACAGGCAAGATAATAGTAACTTGAACATGGCTTAAACATGGAAGGAAATTAAATTGGAGCAACATGCTAAGTCCACTTTGGGAAAGGGAGTTTCTCTTCGACACCATTAGCAGAAATTTGGATTTATTCTGCAGACAAAGTTGGCCAACATCTTAAGTATATAACTTTAATTGTAAACATTGTGGATCATATCCAGTCTTTGTTACATTTTACCCTTTATTATTATTAACTATCCCATACCGTCTTGTAGGTGGGCGGCCACGTGATCTTTTGACATCCAGTGGGATCCAGTCAGTAACGGCTCTAGTCCAGCGGTCATCTCAAATCGCATTACATGCCCAGCCCATCCTGATTTTTGATGCCTTGGCAAATGAGACAGCATCCCTGACTCTGGAACAGCAACAGAGGTCAGAACTCTGGATTCCTTCTCTCACTTGAGTGAGGCGTGATATTCTAAGCATAGCTCTTTTCGATTCCTCTTTGGGAGACCTGAATAGCATTCTTAGGGCCCAGGTCTCTGAGGCATATGTCAATGCAGGGAGAACAGTGGAGTCAAAGAGATGTGCCTGGAGCCGGAGTTTTTTTGTCTTTTTTCGCTATTTCTTCGATGCTTTTGAAGGCAATCCATGCCATGTTGACTTTTGAAGGCAATCCATTATGTTGACTTCTGGACCTAGGTACACAAACTGCTGCATTCAGAGATGTTTGTTCCATTGAGAGTGAATGGGGCCTCTGGAACTACTTCATTTTCATGAACATAGTTTTGTTGAGATTCAGCTGTAGACCTATCTTTCCAGATTCTTGGTCAAAGTCAGCCTGCATTTGTGCCGCTTGGTTAATGTTTGGTGTTATTAGAACAATGCCATCAGTGAAAGCGGAGGTGGTGGTTGCGTTAACCATCTATCTTCCCATTCTAATTGTTGCATGATGTTCTCAAGGGTGGCACTGAAAAGTTTTGGTAGAAATGGTATCACCCTGCCGAACCCCTCTTTTGACATCAATGATCACTTCCTTGTAGAATGGGTGAGATCCTGGTGGTGAATCCGTAATACAGCTCACGAAGGATCTTGATGTATTTGGGTTTGAACACCCTGTTTGGCGGGGGCTTCGATAACCGCTTCGGTCTCAACAGAATCGAAGGCTTTCTTTAAATCAATGAACGTGAGACAGAGTGGCATCTTGAACTCCCTACAAACCTCAATGAGCTTGGTTACCGTGTGGATATGGTCGATTGTGCTGAATCCTTTTCGGAAGCCAGCTTGCTCGCATGGTTGTCCCTTCATCTAGTGTTCTGCCAATCCCGTTCAGGATGGCTAGAGTGAACAGCTTGTAGATGACGGACAACAGGCGAGATGGGGCGATAGTTGCCAATGTCGTGGATGTCTCCCTTCTTGAACAGTAGGACTGTCCTGCTGGTTTTCCATTGGGAGGGCACCTTGCATTCGGACAGGTAGTGTGTGAAGAGCCGAGCCAGTGTATTGACGAGTACTGGCGGCAGATTCTTCAGGTGTTCGGGACTTTGTCTGGGCCTGGATCTGTTCCCTTCTTTACCAATGAAATGGCATGTCAGATTTCAGAAGTGAGAGCGTTGGGAATGACATATCCATCCTGCGGAATTTGGTATGTGGGCAGGTGAACATGGCTATCAAAGAGATCTGAGTAGAAGTCATGGATAATCTTCTCCATTGTCTTACTGGAAGATGTGATAGATCCATCAGGGCGTCGGAGGGGCAGTCATCTTGGTCTTATAGTTGGAAAGGACAGGTGGGTGTTGCGAATGCTTTTCCGGCTTCTGCTGCATCTTCCAGTATTTCTGCTCTTCTCTCTTTGAGGTCTTCCTCTATCGCTTCTCTGCACCCTTTTGCAAGCTTGGACGTTAGCATTTGGTCACCTGAGGCTTGCACCTTTCCACGTTGGCGAATGAGCTCGAGAGTTTTTGAAGACAGGTGTCCCTTTTGTGTCTTTCTCTCTCTCAGCATTCTTCCGCTACATCATGGAGGTGCTGAACCAGTCGGTTGTATTCTTCATCGATGTCGGTCAATGATGGTATCTTCCCATGTTGCTGCAATGGTGCCAAAGAGTTCCCAATTGGTGGTCGTTGTTCTGGGACTTCTCTTCTTAAACTTTGCTGCCTTTTCCCAGCGTTGCGTGGTAGAATTTTGCATGAAGGAGGCGGTGGTCCGATCCTGTTTGGAATTTTTGGGACGACAGCAACATGGGTCAGGCAAAACCTTCAATTGAAGATGATGTGGTCAATTTCATTGTGAAACTGTCCACCAGAAGATTCCCTGTGTCAATGTTTAGCTTCAGCCTTCTGGAACTGTGAGTTCCCATGAATGGTGTTGGACATGATGAACTCAGATAGTCTCTCACCCTGTTCGTTCCATTCTAGGCCATGGGTCCCGATGTGGAGTTCTTCAGCCCGATCTTCTTGGTCCTATCTTGGCATTAAAATCACCGACTAAGATCTTGTAGAAGGTGTGATCTTTTTTATAGAACTCCTCCAGTTCCATGTAGAATTTCTCAATTTCATCTTTCCTTGTATGCGGATGTTGGTGCATAGACAATGAAGATAGAAATTTCTGGCAGTGGGCCACATCTCTTCAAGTGTAATCGTCTGATCTAGTTTTGTTAGGCATTCAAATGAATCAATGTTCCTGGCCATGTTCGTGTTGACAAGAACACCAACGCCA